>CAJFCJ010000077.1:86484-106043 GCA_904063045.1 Dimorphilus gyrociliatus
TTTGGACTATGAGAAGACCATTTCGAAAAGTATTAGAGATACATGGCCAGATGTTACATAGGTTGGTTGTTCTTTTCATTAGTTACAAGCCCTTTTTTTTAAAATTCAAATTAGAAACAATACTAATAAGTGTAAAAATTTGATCCAAGTTTATTTTTCTACTTTTAGGATCTGGCTTACAGCTCAGAATTTAAATAGAGAGAAGGAGAATGGCAATCAATGAAAATAATTATGGCTTTGTTCTACCTCTCTCATACTTTGATTGCAAATCAATTCTACAAAATATAAAGTGAGCTGGCTGAAAGAAATAAACTTAGAGATTTATTGGAATATGTGGAGGATCATTGGATAAAGAATAGGTTTTGAACCCCAGAAACTTGGTCTGTTTTTAACCAATCAATCCAGATGAACAATGATCTGGGAGGATTCCATGATTGACTCAAAAAAAAACATGGGAATTAATTCATCATTTTACAAAATTATTGATGAACTAAAGAAAGAGGCTGAGCTAATTTCTGTGTATGAAAAATTATTAAGTGAGAAGAAGATATTGAGAATGCAAAAAAAAGTTTACACAAAAATGTTTGTTGTATTATTATAAAATAAAATATAAAAAAATAAAAAAATTTGAATTAACTTATTCTATTCAATTTATTAGTATTATATATTTCAAAATTATGAGGCCGTTTTCTGTCCCAATTGAGTCCATTTTATGTCTCAATTGAGGCCGTTTTCTGTGGATCCTGTGGACATTTTCTGTTGTGGAGATTTTTGGCTACCTCCACAGACAAGTTTCAAAACTGTAACTACTGCAGGAAGAGCTTCAAACAATGCTTTTAGGAGTTCGTTAGAGTTATCTTTTAGTTGCACGAAAGCTTTCTTATCTTGACCTTTTTGGCTTCTCACTTTTTCTATTTCTTCTCTTAGTTTATCTATTTTGTTTTCAAGTTCCTTTGTTTCCATTTCCTTCTTTTTATATTCTTCTGTTAATTCACCTTTATTAAATTCGAAACTTTCCAATGTCTACCAATCATAGAGATTTTAAAATTCAATATGAAAATTGTAATAATAATAATAAACCTTTAAAAAGAAATGTAAAATCTTTAGACATAACAGAATGATCAGGTTCAGGGAAAAGAGAAAATTCCAATGTTTTAAAACTTTCAAAAAGTGTGTTTAAATCTTTACATTTCTGAAAAAGGAAACTCATTAATAAGTTTTTTTTCTTTCTTTTATATATCTTTACATCTTTCTCTTTGGCTTGAAATTGTTTATTAAATTTCCCAAGAGTCGAATCGCATTGTTGATCTCGGCATGTAATAATCAATGTCTATAAAGAGAAAACAAAAATGTTAAAAGTTTCTTTTTTTTTTTTTTTTTTAAAAAAATCTATATTTACAGTATTTTTAGTTTGCATGAAATTTTCATTGTCTACTACACCGAGATAAATGTTAAACTAGATAAGATAAAGGTCAAGGATAAGAACAGGACTGTTTAAATGTTGAAATTTGTTTTAAAAATGATAGAAAAAAAATTTTTTACCTTCATTGTATCAATATCTGTTGAGTCTAATCTATTGTTGACATTGAAAATGCAAATTGGAGAAATACTGAAAAGAAATGATACAATTAGATTATCAGTTTTTTTTACATCTGTTGCGTAAAGTCCTTGAGAATCCAAGAAGAAAATATTTAATGTTTCTCCATTAATTGTTCTGAAGTGTGATAATAACAGTATGTAATATTGAAAATATGGATTTTTATGGACATTATAGATAGTGCTTTTTATAGAAATTTACACAGTTAAAACAGGCAAAGTAAATAGAAAAAAAAGGGTGAATCAATAAAATACATTGTGAACCTAAAAGGTAAATCATTCCTTATGAATCTTCTCTATCAGAATGAAAATCAAGGTACATTTGTTGAAAATGTATTTCAAGTTGGTTTTGGTGATAAATCAGTTACAAAAGGTAAAAAGATTTTTACTTTGGAATTCTCTTTTTACTTTCGAATTTTCCTTTCGATTATTAATCATGTTTTATGATTAATACAGGAGTGTCTATGACGAAAGTGCCTATTGTTAGGTCTGTACTTTTTTTATTCAATCAATTTTATTATTCTTTTATGTAAAAACTTTAAATACTTTCAGAACGATTGGTGGCCAGAAAACAAATATCTTCTTTTTAGATTCCCAAGGTCTCTTTAGCACTGATTTGATTAGGGGTGACAATTTAATAGTTTCATTTCTTTTTTCATTGTGCTCAATTGTAATTTACAATGCTGATAAAAGATTAGCAAACAAAGATGTTGAGACTATAAATGTTTGTAGATTTTTAATGGAGCATTCTTTAAATTATTGATTAATTTGTCTTCTATTACAGGTCAACAGCGTACTTGGTGTTGTTGATAATGAACAGCTTCAAAAAAGTAAAGAGACTGTAGGTATTTCTTTTAAAAACTCACTTAAATTTATGTCAATCAAATTTTTGATAGACATTGGTTGTTGTTCTTAGAAATAGATCAACGGAAAATACCTCAAGATATGGAAAATTTGATGCAGAATTAAAAAGTAATTTTATGGCGGTAAGTATATTAAAAATGGTAAATAAATGACATTCACTAAAGAAAACATTTTTTAAAAAGGACAATGAAAATATTAGTAAATTTTCAACGTAGAAAACAGCTCATTGAGGAAGAAAGACAAAGAGAAGAAGAGAAAAGGAGATTGTTGAAAGAATACCAAAAAATAGAGCAGGAACAGAGGAAAAAACTATTAGCAAAACTGGGGGAGGAATTTAAATTGATGTTAGAACATGAAAGAATTAGAGAAGAGAGACAAAAGCAAAAATTTGAAGAATTGCAGGAAAATGAAAAATTGTCAGTGACAGACTATATTGAAGGTGGAGTAAATCTCATTGGCATTGGTTGCCAACTTTTGTCAATTTTTCTAAATGATTGAATTGAACAGTAAGAGGATGAATGTTCATAAGGAAAATTTGCCCTAAAGTATAATATCTTAACAATGATGTACAACTTTGGATATATTTTACATGCTTGAACTCTATTATTTGATGCAACTTATACATGTACATCTTAAAACCTATGCAAGAAAATGCTATAACATTGGCCAAACATAAGTCTGATTAGTCAGCTTGAAGGCTCATCTTTAATTACCAATAAAGGTTTGGCCAAGTTTTAATTTAATTAACTTGCCTAGGGTGTGGCCAAGTTATAATTCAATTAACCTTCCTAAATGTTCAACCTTGTAACATCCTCTTACTAAACATAAATATGAACTACACATTTCGGCAACTGTAAAGTGATGATTGGATGTCAGAGGCAAACCTCAAAGTATATAAATCCTCACTATTCTCATTCTGCATGCAGCTTCCATCTGGACCCAAGGACCTGGGAAGATCACCTGGAAACAACCTCCACTGGAACCATCCATCTACTCCTCAACATTGGAAGACAGTTTGGTAATTTGGCAACCTGCTATTACGAACTATCTACTCTGCTGTTAAACTCTCATATTGTTACTTGCTTAAGTATTATTATTGCAAATAAACCGCTTTAATTTAAACATTTGTTTAAAGGTTCAAGTAGAACCAGTATTGTTAAAATTTGCAAATGCATAGATTTTGCCAGCAAGAGCAGTACAATGATATAGAGAACAATTAGAACAAAAGGCCTAAAAAAGAATGAATTTTTTGTTCTCGCTTTAGCATTGATATTTAACAGAAATATGCAAATCCAATAATCTTACAACAATGTTAAGTTTTGCTATACTAGCCTATTTCTACTTTCGAATTCACGTATTTTATTACATCACGTGACCCTTGATTTCACTTGAAAATATTATCCTTTCAAAGATGAATAACAAAAATTCTTTGCTTTTGTAATAATTGCGAAATATTCAATATAGAATATGAATTAAAATTGTTACAGTTTCAAATTCAACATTTAAAAACTATTATTAACTATATTCATTTTGTTTTGTAACAAAAAATTACATTAATGGTCAACTTTTGTTTTTGAAAAGAATAATAATTTATGATGGATGTGGTAGAAAACGGCCTTAAATCTATGGCTTTACCCTAACCCTAACCCAGACCTTGTTTTTGCCTAACCTTTTTGAATACCCCTAACCCTTAGATAGGATCCTCCTAAGAACATATCAACAGTTATCTTATTCCTCCTAACCATTTCCCAGGCTGAAATCTAACTTTCAAATATTTCATTTATGGCCGTTTTCGACCGGTCCCTTTTATGATAGTCTGATTATGAAGTGTCGATGGTAAAAAAACAGGGAAGAACATAAGCAAAATAAACTGTTTTTCTTATAAAACATTTTATAATCAAGGCAGCAGTTCAAAATCTGGATCAATTCTGATTGGGAATAATTTAGTAAGAGGAGTTAAAAGTGATAGAGATGAAGTTGATTGTTGGTTAATGAATGTTAATGATATTCAAAAACCATTCAAGATATTCAATTATCTACAAAAATCCATAAATTAACTTTTATTGTCTACATTTTCCTAATATATTTTACAGTTCTAATAAAATTATTTTAATTCATTCAAATTTGTTCTCTAAATGATAAATGTATATCTTATATTAGATATTTCTACACTAATGCCACCTACAATGCTTTTCCACTGTGAAATAAATAGTTAAAATTTATTCAATTTTGTATTATTCTATGTTCAAAGAATTTTTAAATAGAAATAATGAGCCTATACTCTTTTATGATAAGAGTATCATTGTTGTTCATTTAAAGAACATTACTTTTACTCAATTTCTAAAAACTGGTATTGACATTTTTAGCCTATGCGGAAAAGAAAAAAAATTTAATTTCTTAATAGCATTCAGATTTCTTTTTTTTATATTAAATGGCTGTAAAAAATTTACAAAGAGTTACTTAATAAAGAATTATCATTGAGGTCATTTTCCGTATTGATTTCTGGGTCAAGTTCTTTTTTTCTAAGTCATTTTTTTATATTTTAATCTTAATCATAATTTGATGGACTTTTTAATTAAAAGAAATTTTACTATGACATTTTCTGTGGGCTCCATTCTAGAGAAATTTCAATGGGAAGGGTATTTTAAATGTAAATCTGAAAATTACCAATTCTAATCGTTTTAATTAATATGATTGTTGCAGTCATTCCAGATTTTATATTTCCAGTATTTAAAAACAACTTGAATTCAAAAGAATTTTAATTAAAATTTTTTTTTCATTTATTAGAATTATTTGCTTTTTTTTTTGCATATTAAGAGTGAAAAAATTAGTGGATGGCCCTACTCTTTCATAATCTATGGAATAGTTCTTCTTGGGTGCTTCATTATCTATAGAATTATTTATTGTTCTATCTTAAAGAGTATCTTGATTCAAATAACCAGCATATATAATCTACTAATCCATATTATCTAAATATTCCTGTAACATATACAATTTCAATACTTAGGGATAAAAATTGATTGAAAAGTGTTTTAAACTTACAGGGGAACAAGTTTTGTATTATTTTTACAATGAAAACTTAATTGTAAATGAAATCCTGCATATTCACTTGATTCATCACTTCTAAATTCTAGTTTAGCTGAATTTTCAACATTGATGAAATAATTTTGATTTGTTTGAAATTCACTTTCCCCTTTTCCTCTTAAATGTAATTTATTTTCTTTTCCGCAAATTGTAAATTTCATTTCTTCATTTTGTATTTTTATATAATCGTATTGGCAGTTATCTGATACTTCAGTTTGTATATATTTAAATGCAAAAATCATTATCTGAAATTTGAAATTTGAATTACAAGTTGTATTAAATTTTGCCTCTCTATTTTATCCTCACTCCAGCTTGTCCCCTTGGTGTTTGTAGACTAATACCACACTGTGTACCTGGTCTATAAGGATTTCTTGTTAAAATTTCATATGATCTACCACTACAATCCAGATTGATAGTCTCACCAGAATGTAACTCGCATAGCATTGGACTATCCCATTCTGAATCTTGGCCTTTGGATATTATATTGAAAACTTCAGATGTTCTCAGATTGACACCAGCTGCAAAATAAGATGGCAGCATGTAATTATTCTTTGTTTGTCTTGTATGTTTTGGCTGTTTTTCAGTTTTAAACCGAATGTTTATAACAAATCCTGGAGCTGTGAGTTTTTTATCACTTTTAAACTGGAAAATTATTGAACCAGTTGGTCTTATTGTATAAGTTTTATCAACATATGGTTGCGTTCCATTCAGGAGAAATAAACTATCATCTTCATTTGGATTCAAAGTTTTATTCAAGTCTAATTCAATCAAATTTAAAACATATAGAAATAAAAACAAAGTAAAAAAGGTAAGAAACAAAAAAACATACTGTTTACCAAACCATCTCCGCATAGCGCAATTGATTGTTTATCGTCAGAAATAATTAAATGATCATAATTGCAATCACTAGAATATTCTATGTTGAAATATTCAAATTTTAATTCTACATACTGAAAAAGAAGAAAAAATGATATTGTATAATCTTACTATAACAGTTCTGATTATATTCAAATGTTTAAGCAAAATCTATAATTGAAATGGAGTTATTGGAAGAGTTTAATATCAGGATAAATAATATAGATTAGTAATTATTACCAAATTAGAATGTAACAGGATATTTCACTCATTTATGTATCAAAGTCTTATTTATCCTACTACAGTACTATTGAATTATCCTCAAATAACAAAAAAGCAAGAAATAAAAAATTAAACCCCATTTTGTGATTTGTCAACATTCAAAACAATTCTACATGAAAAATTTTCTGGATAATTTTTTGGATTATTTCTAGAATAGATTCTATAATCTTGATTATCATTCATTAAATATTGATTTAAAGTCTTCTGCTTTAAACATTCAAAATTTTCTGAAATAAATTAAAAAAATATATATATAATAATAAAAATAATTAACTTAAATAACCAATAAAGTTATTACTTGTATCCTTGTTACCATATTTTATTCTTGTTGAATTGTGTCTATATTCCATCAAATCTGCAAAAGGAAAAAGTATGGAAATAATGAAAATAAATTGAAAACTAACAAGTGAAATCATCTAATAAATTGGTTAAATTATTTTTCAAAATTTTAATATCTTCTTTAATCTTCCTTTCAAATGAATATTGAGTATCATATGCCACAGTTTTTTGACATAATAGCATCTAACAGAAAAAATACAAAATTTGAATGAAAAGTTAATATTTTTAAAAAAAGAAAATCACCAAAATTGAAAAGTACACTAATGAAATTATTTCATTCATTTCAATCCTCTTTAAATTTACTAAATGACAAAAAGAAAGTCAAACAATAAATGCTTTTTATCTTATCAAAAATTGAAACAATAGATGATAAATGTAATCTATAAAAAATGACTTTTTTTGTTTTTTTATCAATTGTCTACCATTGTAGTTGATCTCATAAGAAATAGACAAATGAAAGATTAAACTTGACATTGAGACTGTGAGAAGGAGAGACACACACTGCAGTACAATGGAATACTTTACAACTTTACAGTAAAGGACTGAAATTATCTGTGAACAATCAGATTCAGAAATAGAAATGAAAACCCAATATATAGATAGAGTTTGAGGATGGAATAACTATCAGAGTTCAATCAATACATGAAATTTCCAACCATTCAGCTATAGCCAACACAGGAAGAGCTAACAGGAAACAGATGTTGTGACTTCCACTACTGATGACTGTAATGATGATCTACGGTTGCATCCGCTCAATAACAGTTCCAAAATTGATATTATTGCTGTTGCAATGATTATGAACATCAAAAAGTACACCTTTCTCTGCTTTAGAATTGTTAATCCAAAATGTTAAATTACGTACTTTCTTTCTAATGTCAAAAATAAAGTACTCATTGAAGAGAGCAAGAATCCAAATGTCAGGAAGTTTCCCAATAACATACACAGCGAACTATACCTCCAAGTTTCCTTGTGATAGAGGAAGCTGTTTCGGTAATATAAGTCAGCTATGGCAATTGTTGAAAGGTAAAAGGATGTAAACAAATCACCAACACTGAGTCAACTTTTTCCCCACTATTATATAAAATACTGGACATTTACTTTCAGTTTATGGACATTTTCTTTCACTTTATGGATGTTTTCTTTCACTTCATAAGGAAATTTAATTCTTAAAAAATTAAGCTAATAGGAAAAGTTATGTGATTTTTTTTCTGAATATTTCATTTATTAAGTATATATCTAACATATAGTTTTATCAAAGGTTTACTTTTTCAACTTATATTTATATTTAAATGAAATTTATTTTAACGGATGTTTTCTTTCATGGACATTTTCTGTCGACTCTATTAAATGATCAATTAATTCTTTCTAATAAAATACAAGTTTTCAAGGAATCTCTAAACCATTCACCTTGTTTTTCAGCCAGAAAACAACTTTCAAGATTTATTTGTTTTATAGAATTGTATGATAAAGATATTCCATTACAAATATTCTTAAAACCATCTTCCATTATTCTATTTTCTGATAAATCCAAATTTTGTATCTTTGAACAAGATTCAAAAAAAATTCCATAATCTTTTTTAATACAACAATTTTTATGTATTGAGTAAATGAGATTCTAGTTCTAAACAAGTAAGTTTAAACAACCAGTTAATGGTTAAAGAACTGAACTGACAAGCTGGGGAAATGCATTTCCTTTTATACATTTTCCAAAGCTTGGGTTCAAGTGGTCAAAGGATTACAAAGTTGAAATCTGACAGTCTCATAATTCTCATGTAACAAAAATATGAAAGACTTGTTATATGACACATATAAAATATAATGAAAATGGCTTTTGAATTATAATATTTGCAACTAATAAGCAAATTGAACTTCTTTCCTCAACTAAAACATGGTTTCTTGATGGTACTTTTAAACATGCTCGTAATCCTTTTATACAAATATTCTCTATTCATGGATTTCTGAAAAAAAATGATGCATCGAAACAAGTACCACTATTAACTGTGTTCATGTCTTCAAAAAAGAAAAAAGCATATGAACTATTGTTTCAATTATGATCAAAATTTTTCTGTTTGTCTTTCTAAAATAATTCTTTAATTAAATTACTCTTTGTAAATTTTTTAGACAGTTTGTGAATTAACACATAATCATCACCCAAAAAGATAAGTGTTATCACTTCAAATGTAATTATGCAACTTTTGTAGTTTTGATGTAAGTTAAGCACAGTGGATGTTTTCAACAGGCACAGTGGGCGTTTTCAACAATATCCAAAAAGATAGTGTTCACCATAATTAACCCTTTCCTATGAAAAACAAAGCTGAAATTTGTGATAAATCTGTAACTGCAACTTGCAAAACTAGGAAGCATGCTCAGAAAAAAGTCTAAATTCTAAGTTGATACAACTGTAAAGTGATGATTGGATATCAGAGGCAAACCTCAAAGTATATAAATCCTCACTTTTCTCATGCTAAACATCTCGCCCATCTGGACCCAAGGGCCTGGAAGAAGATAACCTGGAAACAACCTCCACTGGAACCATCCATCTACTCCTCAACATTGGAAGACAGTTTGGTAATTTGGCAACCTGCTATTACGAACTATCTACTCTGCTATTGAACTCTCATATTGTTACTTGCTTAAGTATTATCATTGCGAATAAACCATTTTAATTTAAACATTTGTTTAAAGGTTCGAGTAGAAGCAGTATTGTTATAACTTGCAAACGCATAGATTTTGCCAGCAAGAGCAGTACAAAATTATAAATGGTTTCAAAATATCATTAATATTTATCAACTAACATTCAGCTTTGTTTCTTACTACATTCTTTGCCTTAATTAAATTTTTATCAATTCGGATTGAAATAATCTTTAGTTCATTTTCTTCATTTGATTGAACTTGAGAATAAAAACTGTCTGTTAATGAAGTTATATTACCAGAATCTGATTTTATAAAAATTCTATGAATGTAGTAATCATCTTTAAGTTGTCAATAAATTTGAATTCCTTTAAAGCCTGCTATATGTAAATAGTATCCAGGTGAGCCCTAACATCATAGCACATAGATTTAGTCATTAAACTTTGTTTATCAAAGACAATTTGTTTAAAATGAGGATCTCTAAAAACATAAAGCCATGGATTGCTATTAGGAGTAAGATAGATTGGAAAAAATTACTATTTAAAGAAAAGACAATTTGAGATTGTTCTGTACTCTCTTCATATTTAAATATAAACAAACTGGCATTATGATCCAGATAATTTTTCTGTTATTAACAAACTAAACACAACATAAAAAATCACAAAACAACTTGTAGATAAGGTTAGTCAAAATAAGTATTTGTTGTTTTTGCCATTAGACCTTTTGACACTTTAGATCTGTCCTTCTCTCTTGTGATATTGGCTAATCTTCTCCAATTTTCAATGTTAGGCAAACTATTCTCGTCAGCTAAACACTTCAGTAATATATCTTCAGTTATTTTTCTGCCTGATGACCTGATATCATCATTACAAATATTTCTCAATTCTCTCCTAGAATGGTTCACAAAGATTGCAAATGTGCTGAGTTGGATCTTTAATAAATCCCAGAATAAAGAATAAATATGTATGAAGAGATCTTCTACATAAAACACATTATATTTTCTTTTGTCTCCCATAAAATGGAATATTACAATTTGGACAAAGTAAAGCTGTTTTTGAATTGATTTCACCGAAAACACTCTATATTTGAAATAAATATATTGTACAACTTTGGTTATATTTTATGCTTGAACTATATTTCTATTTGCAACTTATATGTAGCTTTTAAATGAAACCTTACACAAAAAAATGCTAGAACAATTGGCCAAACCCAGGTTGTGATTAGTCAATCTGGAGGTTCACCTTAATGGCTACTTAAGAACCACTGGAACCAGCCTTCTACTCGTCAACATTGGAAGACAGTTTGGTAATTTGGTGACCTGCCATTATAAGTTTTAGTTTGCTAACTATTATAATTAAGTGAAAGCAGATTGGACTAAATAACAGCAACCCAGAGAATAAATAATATTTAAACCTTTAGGAAATACATTTTGGACGTGCAATCATTTCAAATGATCTTCCTCCTGTATCAGTACCTTCAAAATAATTGATGCTAAAATCTCCATTTTCGTCAGTGTAATAAGTTGTTCCAAGTTTGGGGGGTTTTAGTTTTCGTCCTCTAAAGATGCTAATTCTATCATTTTTCGTGCTAGTGTAAAGAAAAGAAGAAAAAAGTATTTAATATATTTTGACCTTGACCTTGCAATTGAGGTGATATTGCAGATACTGACCCGACTTTATTTGCTTTTCCAGAATACTGAATATGACGAAAACCTTGAGCAAATGTCAAAGCATCGTAATCCAATCCGGTATTTCTCTGTAGATTGAATGAAAGAAATTCAAAATCCACTTCCTAAAATGATAAACGGGTAATTGATTTGAATGTTTTGAATAGAGAAATATAGGCAACATACTATATTTTCTTGTCTAATGTCTAGGATAATTGAACACCATTTTTTAGTTCTACTGTTTGGAGCTATGATTCTTAAATATTCAGTATCACAATCTATTTTAATACGATGATTATCCCATTTACATAAGACTTGTCTGATTTGTGGAATTAATGGTTGACATGAGAAGGTAGTTGTTAATTGAAATCCCCGGAATTGTTTATCGCTATTGCTTCTGAAATGTACTGTAAATGATTTTTTCATGGAAGTAAATACATTTTATTTATATCCACATATTCATGATTGACTTGTCTTCCTAGGGAAATATTCCCTCTATCGCCAATAACTAAAAAAAAAACAGAGAGGAAAGATTGAGAAATACAATTTGAATATGAATTGGAAATTTTACTTTGTGTTCCACAGAATTTATAAGATCTTGAATGATCATCAATAACCTTAACATAATCATATATGCATCTATGATGATGTTGCATATTAATATATTTAAATTTGAAATAAACTGTCTGCAAAATTTTATGCTATTGTTATTATTTTGGTGAAAAAGGATTTTTTTTACCCCTTTCCTCCCTCTTGGAGGTACTAAATAAAGACGACAATTTGAATTGGGTAAATATGGATTGTTGGAACGGATATTGTAGCTTTTTCCATTACAATCAAAATTTAATTTTGGAATATTTATGGTGCCACAAACAACTGATCTATTGTTTATAAACAGTGTTGCTCTTCTTGTTTTTTTTGTTGTTTTTGGTTTTTCAGTTGCTTTTGTTGTTAATTGTGGCATCAGAGTAGTTAGGTCTATTTCCATAGGAACTGTACTACTACTACTACTTGTTGTTGTTTTTCTATCAGAGTAGTTGGTAGTTAAAAATTCTTCTTTTGGTGTGATTGTAGTTGTGACTATTTCATCAATTTTTTTAGTAACAGTTTCCTCTTCATTACAATTTGACTTATCATTTCTAAAATTAGCTTTTAAAACAAATCCAGATTTTGTAACTTTTTTACCAGTTTTGAAATAAATGACTAATGCTCCATTTGGCTTCAATTTAAATGTTTTATTCATAATTGGCAGCATTCTTGCATTTTTAATAAAATTAATATTTTCTTCAGAATTTGTAGTTGATTCTGGAAATATCAAAATTACGAAATTAATGTTTGGTAGGTAAAAACCAGATATTTTTAACTATTAATTAGGCCTTTTCCACATAAAGTCATTTTTTCTTTATCATCCGAAATTGTTAGATAGTCATAATGGCAATTTTTTGAAAATTCAAGATGGAATTCATGAAATGTCAACTCTATGTACTATAAATAGAAATTAATTAAGCATAATTCTCAAAGTATATAGAATTATCATTTTAATTTGCCTATTTTCTTTAATTAACATAATACAAACCCCGTTAAACACTTTTTCAACATTCATAATTATCATACAGTTATGATTATTTGGATAATTCTTTGGATAATCCTTTGAAGAGATTAAATAATCCACCTTATTGATACTGTTCAAGTTTTGATTTAATGTTATCTGTCCATCACATTCAATTTTTTTTAAACTCTGCTTTGAAAATCTCTGATTGTCGGTTAAACCTTAAAAAAAATAAAGTATGTCTTTATTTACTTTTAATAAAAATAAGACGAGATTTGAATACAAACTAATCAACTTATCAATTCTTTGAGTTATATCATTTTGTAACAATTTCATATTTTCCTTTAAAATGTTGTCAGAACATTCATCACCTTCCACACCATATTTATATAAAAGAATCTATTTTAAGAAGTTAACATTAAAATGCGAAAAATGGATAGAAAGAAAGACAAACTATCTCTTACAAAGATGAACAAAATGCTTCTTTGAACACTTTTAAACATGTGTAGTTTTTTATTCCCCTCTTCCAACTGTCTCTAAAAATTGAATGGGAGAAACACTCTAGTACTCAACTATAAGAGTATATAAACCATACAAAATCAACAGTTGATAGTCCAGTTCTCTAGAAATTAGTTTGCTAGAAACTCATTTTTGTCATTAGTTTATCTCGTAGGCAATAATAGACAAACACTTATGTTAAAATACCAATTTTGATACAATAAACTAGTAATAAACCTCATTTTGTCCATCAGTTTTATAATTTATAGAATTAATTGGCCTAAAATGATTTATGTATTTAAATCTACAACTAGATGGCTCTGCTTGAAAATATAATTTCTAATTCTGTTTAAAAATTAGGGTTAGAGTGAAGTTAGGTGTTGGGGTTAGGAATCGCCGCTCTCATATTACTATATTCAAAACATTTCAGAGCCCTATGTTAAATATCAACAAATTCCATTTTGTTTCCAAATAATTTAATTATATACCCTGAGGCTCACAGAAAATGCCCCCAAGCTGACAGGAAATGTCCGCAGGCAGACAATTCAAATGAATGCTATATTATTTTATATCAATACTAAATTAAATTAGATATTATTGTTAATAATACTATATTAAAATTGAAAAATACAACTGTTATAAGCTATGCCATATGTACTGAATATTTAAAAACTAAAGCGACATCTATTGTACTATTCTGTTGTGGCTGTACTTTGTTGTATCGTGATCCTAGGAATTTCGTTCTCATCCCAAATGTATTTGTCCGTACCACTCATTTAATATTACGCCAGAGTACTTGTCCAAATAGAACCTCAAGTTTGTCCACAAGTATCAACAAATGAATGATATTCGTCCAAAGTTTTATATCAAACTTTCAACAAAAAGCCAGTATTTTCCAAATAAGATATGTATTGAATATTCTGAGCTTTTATCTCTAAGCAAGTGGTTAGAAAACTAAGCTAACAACTGTTCAATTCGTAGGGTTTACATACTTTCCTAAGAGTTTAACAGTTCACAATTTCAAAGTTTGAACAATGCAAAGTAACATTTTAACACAATTGAAAGTTCTAAAAATGATTCCATCTTTAATTGATTTCATTCATCCAAAGTGATTAGGTCAGATAAATTTAGATGGTCTGCTTCTTTTGTAAGATGTAACAATTTTGGTAACATTCAATTCAACCATTGAAAGTGAGAAATTGGAACTGGTCCAAAAGTCAACAATAGTTGAGTTTGACCTTTTGATACTCTTTAGCTGGCAGCTGAATAAATGTTCTTAAGTGATTAAAGTAAGACTAATGTAGTTCTATAGTTAATGCTAAATTCGTTGCATTTGTTTGCAAGAATTTTATATGCTCATGTGTGTACCTGCATCGCTGCATAAAGTGGATGACAGGTATGTTGGAACACCTCAAATTTTTATAGGCCAAATATTAAAAATCTTTTTCGTGATGAAAAAAGATTATTTTTTTTATTTTTTTAGTGTTTAATAATAGGTTCAACTTGCAATTTTATAGAAATTTCTTTAAAACAGCAGTTAGGTACATTTTTACATATTTTTTTTTTATAGAAATTACCATAGTTTTCTGATTTTTTTTCTTATTTGGCTGCACAACATGTTCTACTTTTGTATGTGCCCACCCTCTCTTTCTATACATTTGCTTATTCTACAGCCCATTCCCCCATATAAGCTTGGCAACAAGAGTGGATTTCTGTTGATAACCTTGTAGGAGCATTTCTTAATCTTTTCCCACAGTTCATCCTCTGTCTCGAACTGTGGACCATCATAGACCATTGTCTTGGTCAGATGCCACATGTTCTCTATTGGACTCAGATCAGGGCTCCTTGCTGGCCAATCTATGGGCTTGATATTATTGCTTTTAAAGGCTCTTTTCAATTTTCTTGCAGTGTGACAGCCAGCATTGTCTTGCTGGAAGATGTACTGCCTGCCCATTTTTGCCTCAATTTCTTCTATGACAGGCAGAACATCTTCCACAATGAAGGAGCTATAGTTTTCAGCATTCAGCTTGCTCCTTATCCTCCAGACTTCAAATATGCTGTCAGAGGTTATCAACCCTCACACCAATACTCCACCTCTCCCAATATTTTTTGTGACCCTGAAGTCCTTTTCACTGTTACTGGTCCAAGTCCTAAAATTGTCAGGTCCACTTAAAGAAAACCTAGCCTCATCAGTAAAAATAACCCTAGACCAGTCTAGATTTTTGCTAATAACTTTGAGGCAGTACACTTTTCTGAGTTTACAGTCTTTGGAGGTGAGATCAGTTCTTTGTCTGACTCTTTTATATTTGAAATTTTGTCTTTTCAGCTCAGTACAATCACACTTCTCCCACTGATATAGAGTTCTTATCGCAATAAAACTAGTTTTCACCTCAACATGCTTTAATTTAAATAATACAGTAATAAAAGATAAGAGTTTGTGCTTGTCGCTTTATCATCTGAGTATCCCTAAATTATGTTCTTAGCGAGTTTTTCATCTCCTAAGAGTATTACTTGCCACATGAACACTAGAAATTATTGATATGTGAATACTTAGACATCTTAATTGTAAAATATAGTATGGTTTACAATCAAAATGACTTTTCTCTTTTAACTCAAACATTAAGTCATAAGGTACATTTCATACTAACTATCCTCCTTTAAACAAGTAAATATATTATAGTCTAAAACTTTTTCTCTGTTTCTGTCTGGGTTATGTCTTAAATGTTAGCACAACCAGTACAGACTGATAACCTCACAATTGCACTTACACTACTAACCTTGTTAGGCTAAAGGTTGGTTTTGCTATCTAAAGTAGCAGTTCCTAGCCTATGCTTTTACTGTATCTCCAACAAAAACCAGATAAACTTTGAACCAAATCAACCCAGCTGTTTAGGAGCCAGGGCGCTTTGGAAAAGAGGGATCAACTTAATGGTTTATTGGAAAATGGACTAATTAGATCAAGTAAGAGTCAATAGGCTTAACCAATTGCTTTTGTTAAAAAGAAAGAAGGAACATTGAGAATGTGTGTGGATTACAGAAAACTTAACAAGCAATCAAAAAAGAATTGCCATCCAATCCTACACCAGAAAGATTTATTCGATGAGCTGGGAGAAGGTCATAAATACTTTTCCATATTAGACTTGACAAGTGCATTTCACCATATCCCCTTCAAGGAAAAGCACAAAGAAAAAACTGCTTTTATTACACCATTTGGTCTGTTTGAATTCAATCGAATGCCTTTTGGTTTTGCAAATGCACCTTTACACTTTAGTTATATTATGCCAAATTTTGTAATTAATGGATTGGAAAATTTTTTGTATTAATTATATGAATGACATTATTGAGTTTACTAAAACATTAGCAGAACACTACATAGCTTTACAAAAATTAATGGAAAGAATTAAAGAAAAGGATTTCAGAGTCAAACCAAGCAAGTGTGCTTTCCTACAGGAATCAGTACAATTTCTTGGTCATAAGATTACACAAAATGGTGTTGAAAATGATCCAGAAAAGATTCAGAAAATAAAAGATGCTGAATTATCTATGTTTGCAAATACTTTATTAAGTTTTGTAGCATTTTGTGGTTATTACAGAAGACTTGTCAAGGACTTTGCAAAAATTACAAAACCCTTGAGAGAGCTATGAAAAACATAGACGATCCTAGAACTGTTTCCTGTCTGGATTTCAAATGGCAACCAAAAGTAATTGCATTATGGGAATATATTGGATATGTCTCAAAATAAATAATAATTCAAATTTTAAAAAGTGTTTTTAAATATTTTCTTCACATAGTGAATGTTTTCTCCTGTGTACATTTTCTCCTGTACCCAATAAATAATTTAATACAAATTGGCACTGAATCAAAATAGTCCTTTTAACAAGAAAATAGAATTGTCTTTTAAACTTTTGAAAAAAAAGTAAAAAAAACCAAGAATGTTTTGCTTTAAAAAAGAAAACTGGGAATGTTGCCAAAAATGCACAACAAATGACATAATTGCTAGTAATTTTCTTGCACAGGTTTTAAGAGGTATAAGTTGTATAAGTTGCATAAAGTTATATAGTTCAAGCATCAAATATAACCAAAGTTGTAAAATAGTATTGAACTCTCTTTGTTGTATTGTAAGTGTAGGAATTTCTGCTTCTTCTGAATAGTATTTGTCCTTTCCAACCATTTATCAACTTAGTAACTGCACTATTAGCTATAGCATTTTTCACCTTAATTGAATGTAAAGCCCAATGATATATTCAACTACATAAAGGCACTAATAAACCCACACTTATAGGAATTCCTGTCCGATTTGCTGATGCTATTAAACTCTTCCTCAAAGAAAAACCTATACCTGCTCAAACTAACTCTCTAATATTTTTCTTCGGCCCACTCTAGCTCTATGTTTAGCCTTAATACTTCGAAGACTCACACCAACATACTTTTCTGCTTCAACATTAACATTTAGAACTTTGTGATTTCTAGCCATTTCCAGAATATCTGTTTACCCAATGCTAGGCACTGGATGACTCTCTAATTCTAAATATTCTCTATTAGGGGCATTTTGAGCTATTTCTCAAACTATTTCATACAAAGTCTCTATAGCCTTAATCTTTATTTCCTTCATACTATTATTTCAATCATTTTCCTTCAATAAAAATTTTATCTTTACTCCTTCCATTATTCTTTTACCTTTATTAGCAGTAACTCTGCTATTAAACTCTCATATTACTGCTTGCTTAAGTATTATTCTTGCAAATAAACCGTTTTAATTTAAACATTTGTTTAAAGGTTCCACTAGAACCAGTATTGTTAAAACTTGCAAGTTTGCATAAATTTGCCAGCAAGAGCATCCATTGCAAAGATGTGGTACATGGATAGTACTTTCAAAATTGCAAAAGATTCATTTGTTCAAATGTTTTCAATCCATGGCCTTTTAAAGAAAAATAAAGAGTTGAAGCATGTGCCATTGTTTTTTTCATTCCTAAGATCAAAAAAGAAAAGAGCTTATAAATTACTTTTCAGGGTATGTTAAGTGTGCAAATACTTAAATCAATAATAATCTGTGCATTTAGGCTGTAAATTAGCTACTGACAACATCCCTGTTCAAAAAACAATGAAAATTTAATATGGTAAGGCATAAGAGATACTTGGCCAGATGTTTTAATGTTTGCTTCTTGTTGTCATTGGATTAAGGCAATCTCCTTCAAGAGGACAGCAGATGTAATCATTCCCAATTTGTATTCATCCCAAACAGCAAATACTTGGTTCTGCATCTGGATCACATTTTTCTTCTGATACTTCTTTAGCCTTTTTTCTGTTAGAAGTTTCTCTACAACTGGAATAAGACTTGATTCCTGTTTTAAAATATCTATGAGCATATAAAATGACCCTTTTGCAGGAGTCTTTTCATTTATTCTTCTGTCAATTTTTGAATCTCCTATTCTTATTTCTCACAGAACATCTCCAGATGGTTCTCTTGTCGCTTTTAGATTTTATATTAAAAGCATAGCCCTTGTTTGTCAAAATATCTTTCCCTTTTTGACTTCCACCAATAATAATATGAAATTTGTCTCAACCCTCAGTATTCTCATTATTCAGTTTCATTTTCATGCAATAAATTTTCCGCCATATTACAAGTATTGTTAACTTCATTAAGACTACAATTGTCTTTTTATAAGATGTACACATTTAGGCAGTTTGTAGGTACTAAACACATAAGCTTGTAACCAGGCTCACAAATTCACACAATACACCCAAATTGTTACATTTCATTCATCAATGGAAAGCAATATTGAAAGAGTATTATAGAGTACTCTACACGCCTAAAACTATAACATACACTATTTAAACGAGATGTTACCCCTAATTATTATACACATCATATTTAATGAATATTAATTATATCTTCCACTATTCTATTTATATTTGGAGCTTTTAGATTATTGTCACTTTTCAACAGTATTGTATGCACAATACTATATTAGATGATTAAGTTTAATACTTTTATCCTACCAGTCCTTTACACAAAAACATATTATCTTACACAAACAATTATTATTAATAATTTGTTGTATATTAAAACGGCATCAAGTTGACCTTTTCCTATTTTTGTGTTTTGGAATCAATCCAACTTCTATTAATAATTGTTATATCTTAGGCAACTTTCTGACCTACTAAAATAGGGAGCAAAAGTTCTCCAAGATAAA
>CAJFCJ010000077.1:113060-127457 GCA_904063045.1 Dimorphilus gyrociliatus
AAAATGACACCCTAGCAGATATGAGACACTTCATTTTAGCAAGTCTTCCGTAAAATTTTTATCTATAAACTCCAGTTGAGTATCTTTAATCAGAATACCAGATCAGTTTTTATATTTTCAATATTTATACTTTATACTCCTACAATAACTTTGGCGTTAAAAACAAGAGTAAGTTTTCTATAGATAGATATTAATAAATCTTTTTATTTCTTAGTTGATTATTTAGTTATATTGGAAGAATGGGTTTTTAGATGAACTTCTCCAATTAGTGACTGAAACTGTATCAATTGATCTCTCTTTCGCTCTTTCTCTCTTTTTTATGACAGGAAAAAGCCAAAATTAATTTTCCCAGACAGTGGTAATGCTCAAAAGGTTTGTGATGTTGCTCAGCTTTGCTATGAACTTGGTTACGGCTGTTTTCTAAGAGCTGATGAAATTTCTGGTTATAAACTGAGACAAATAGACAGTGACTGTTATGACAATGATATATCTAGCAAATTAATAATATCAAATACAGAGTTCATAGATCGGTGTTCATCAATTAATGTGAATTAGCTCTGTCCATTGATTGATGAATATTGATAACTACAATTTCATTAGATGAAAATTTGAGAAATATTTAATTGCAAATTTAGGTAATATACCTGTTCCAAGAAGGAAAAACCCTGAATATTTTAGGGAATTCTTTATTGTTTTGAATGGACAATTATCGAAATTATCCATTTTTAAACATCAGAATGCTGCAAAAATTATAAAAAAGACTGGATGTTCCATTTTAGTTTTAAAGAAACTAAAACAAAAAAATGTAAAGTTTAGTAACAATTATTGAAAATAGGCTTAGAACCTTTTAGGATAGTTTAAGCGATGTTCATTATATAAATGGAGATAAAAAAGATATTTATTTGGTATTACATTAAGGTAGTTAATTATTTATGTTTTACTTTGGGAAAATGATGAAAACGTACGAGAAACTTAACTTGTCTTTACAATTTTTCAATTGTTTTTCATGGTATAGCTCTGTGGAAATGGTCTATTTAGATGAAAGTACTATATCGTCACTACCATCAATACAATCTCCTATTAAGCCTGACGACTGGGAAAATCGTTTACACAGCTTTCTCTCGATAGTACTTTTCATTGCTGGATTATTTTCCAATGGATTTGTATTATTTTCCTTTGCAAAATTTAAAAATGTTAGAGAAGCAATTGTAATATTTATACCCGCAGTTGCAATATGCGATTTAGCTTCCACAATTTGGTTCTTCACAATTCATCTTTCTGGAAATTCATTGAATTCCGAAAAATCCCATCCAGTTGTTTGTATTATTTTAAATTTGAGTCAGTCTTTCTTCTTCTCTCAGGCTCAATATTTTCTATTATTTGTGTTTGTGCATAGATATATCATGATAAAATATCCATTCCAATCTGAGCAGTTTTTTACCACTAAGAGATTACTATTCACCATTGTTGGTCTAATTATCTTTTCAATAACAATTTGCCTAATACCCTGCTATGGACCAGCTCTGGGATATGGGAGAAAATTAGTCTGTCAAGGATATATGGGCTATGATCCTGAATATTACTTTATTCATTTTGGACTTCTTTTACCGCTTCTCATTGGAGCAATAATTTTACATGTTAAAATTTTGAAAATTGCCAAACTACACGCTTTTAATATTGAATTGCAGACTCGAAAGATGAAAAATGTGTCCAACTCATCAAAGGCAACGCTTTTACAATTGTGTTTGATGGTATTTCCTTGGGTAATCTTCTCACTGCTGATATATTTTGCAATTCATGGTTATAATATAAATTTAATTAAGCTATCAATGATATCAAACTATTTAATAGTAGTACAGGCAATAAATAATCCCATTATAACTATTATTGGTAATACAACATTAAAATCCCAATTAAAGAATCTACTAAAATTAAGACAAGTTTTACCAGTAGTAGAAGGTGAGGGTCAACTCACTTAGCGTCTTGAATATGCAGGTAAATATGTTTCTTCTGAATAAACTATTAACTGTGAGGCTTAATTTCCATCTTAGTTGATAGGAAATGTCCACAAACGAGATATTTGGAGTTCAGATTTTCGGTTGAAAAATGATTAACTGGAAAATAACTAATAGATGCTACATATCATAAATTTT
The DNA here is from genome assembly GCA_904063045.1 of Dimorphilus gyrociliatus. Lineage (NCBI taxonomy): Eukaryota > Metazoa > Annelida > Polychaeta > Dinophilidae > Dimorphilus > Dimorphilus gyrociliatus. The sequence goes on from CAJFCJ010000077.1 coordinate 115,214, forward strand.
TAATCAATTAGGATATTGCATGTGACAAATAGGAAAGAAAGAATAGAGGAATTAAATAGGGAGCATTTTCTTTCAATATCCTTCTTGATCAATTTACAATTGTCTTGTCATGCAAAACAGACGTATAAATCTATTTGATATTATATTCATTATATATGAGGAGACTAAAAAAATATACTTGATGTTACATTTGACCATTATTTATTCATATATTGTTTACTTTAGCAGAATGATAAAAGCATATAACAAACTTTTCTAGGGAAGTTTTTAACTCATGGGAAAGTATATAAACTCTAGAAATTTAATAGATGTTAGTTTAGTTTTTCTAGTCTTTTGCCTAGAATGCTAACGACATATTTTATTTGTTAAAATAGTTTGGATGAAAATTTATTTATTTATCAATCACAAACTTTCGCAATTGCCATATAACAAAGTACAATGTTAATCTGCATACTACGTATTAAGATATTTGTGAATTATACAATGAAATGTGTTGTTTGTGTTTGCATATGTTTAAATATACAATGAATTGGTAAATATTTGTCTCTTATGGGGCCGACAGAAAACGTCTCCAAGTGAAATTTTTGAAGGCAACATTTCGGATTGAAAAATGGTTAAAAGAAGTAAAGTAGCTTTTGATTTGTAGTTAGGGGAGTTTCATCTAAGGGTTAGGGGCATTGAAAAAGGCTAGGCAAAAGCAAGGGCTAGGTTAGGGTAAAACAATAGATTTATGGCCGTTTTCTACCACATCCAAAATTATTGAGGGTCCTCAATTTCATAATAATTAAACTATTAATGTATATTAACCAATTAGGAAAAACATTTGCTTCTCATGAAAGTGGATACAATTAAGGAGATACTTGTTTGTCTATTGTTGAATGACACCTTTTCATTCAAGCAGTGGACTAGTAAAAATGTTGAAATTTCAGGGGAACTTCATAATTAGATATAGTTTTTTAATTTGTCAAAATTGTTGCAGAAGACCCTAATAGAGATCAGCCAGTCATCTGATTGCTATGAAAGAGGTGAAGATTGTATTTAACCGAACAGCCACTCATATATCATTCTTTTTAATCCAGTTCCTTGTTGGCTGAGCAAATTAAAGCCAGTAAATGAATTTTGTTGACCATTCCACAAGTAATTTTCATTATCAATTATCTTGAAGAGGCAACAGATTCTTTCCAAAAAGTTGTAATAGATATAATTCGATGTAAAATCTTTCCATGAATTTACGCATTCAAACATTGATTTGTTCAAAAACACCGTTAAACAACTTTATAAATTAGATAATTCAACATTTGTAATCATAACAAATTTATCTACGCAGTGATTTTTCTATATAAATTCAAAGAGAAAAAATAGAATCAAAGTATTTTAAATATTTAGAAATTTTATAATTTTTTTACCATAGTTCTCTGCAAATGATTGAATTTCGCAAATATCGGCATCTTTATCAAAGTCATTTGCCTCAATGTATAGTAGATTTCCATAAATTACTTGTGTACATTCAATCTGAATTGGATGACTTGTTTTTGATATTGATGTTATTGTCCACATATAGGTTGCTATCCATGATTGGTGCTATTTCCAATTTTCACTATTAATTTATTAATACCTGTTCCAGATATGAAAAATATGAGTATAAAATAAATAATTCGAGTATCAACTTGTCAACCATTTTGAAAATCTTGTCTTGGTTGGATTATTACTCGCTTCACGTTGTATATTCCATCAAAGGTTACTTTTAATACATCCTTTCTTGTTGCTGACAATGTTGTACAAGTGCTTGGAATAAGACTTGGATAATTACCAAATTTTCCATCGAATGATGTCAAAGGACACCAATTGGAGTTATAGATATTTGTACCAACATTTGCGCTGAAATATGCCTCAGTTTGATCTATTTTCCAAATAATGCAACGACCATGAATTGTATTCTCTTTACAAACAATTTCCACAAATTTCGTAATCTTCAGCAGAAAGAAAATAATTTTTGAAACCGGAAGAGAAATAAACCGAGATGAACATGTCAAAATGTTCGCTAACTTCTGAAAATAGAAACGAAAAGATAATTTTTTGTTTTTTTAAAAAAAACAAACTGACTTTGATTTTCTGACAAATAGATAAGAATTTTCCTTATTAAATAAATTCAATTCAAATCAATTGTTATCCGTAGATTTTAATGCTCAATGCATTAAACATTACTGGTTTTATTACTGTACAACCACCTAAACTTACCTTTGAATTTTTGATACCATCCACTATATTTTTTTCATTAGTGTGATTTTCATAGATAATGCCACCTGTATAGATGATTGGTTTATTTCATAATGCTATATTGTACGTTCCTGGTGATAGTTCACCATAACATAATACTCTATTCAATTGATTATTCGAGTTCAAGTGAAATTTATCGGCATTTGATAATTTTACTATATTAAGATTTCTGATATAATACTTTTAACTTTCAAGCGTTTTAGCCATCGATGTTTATTTTCAAGGAAACCGTAGCCACTAAGTAAACATTCTACATTTTCTATTCATAAAAATTCAATACATTCCATCGTATGTACAGTATTAATATTTCTGTTTCCAGGTATGATTTGTTCTGTTTCTGTTGAAAGAATTCAACAACCTTGAATATTTTTTGACAAATTCAGAGAGAGAGAAACAACAAGAAAATCGGTTTTATCATAAAATTTGTACCTTTATAGCAATTTTTATGTTTAATTGATGTATCACATTCACATCTTCCATTAATACAATTAACTGTTAATTGACGACGAGAAAGTAGACGGAGAAAATATATAACTACTATCTTAGACATTCTACCGTCAAAATTTAACAGAAAACTATATTTGAAAGTACATAGCAATCATTTAAATACTTGAATACATTAATTACTATTTTTACATTAAACACAAAAAACAACAATACAATTAACTTTCTTCTATCTAAATAATTATCCTGTTAAATTTTATTGAATTTCTGTATAGTTTTACTAGACAAAATATTGATATTGAAATTATATTTTGAACGGTGTTGCCATCTATCAGATGTTTGTCATAAGCATTGTTTTTAAGTAATTTTTTATGTAAGCAGAAGCCAAAAAGAAAAATGTTTAAAATTTTATCTATAGCTGAGAACACATACAAGATACGTTTATAATGACCGCTTTCCAATACTTTGAAAACAAGCATTGATTAAAAAATCAAAAAATTCAAAAAGTGTTAAAATAGTAGCTCCTAAAACTAGGCCAAAAGCTCCACCAATATCTGACAAAAGTGCTAACCAAGTATAAGCTGCTTTCTCATTGATTTCCTCTCTGAGCAACGATGAATAAAAGATATTAACTACAAGAAGATCATCCGGAATAGGTTTCTTAATATCAAATATCCTCCCCAAATTATCTTTATAAGAGTCCTTGAACTTTGAGGAAGAGAGAAAAATGGAAAATTCAGTATTACGGCATTGACCCAAACAATTGCATTTAGTAAATATTTCGTTTTTGAAAAAGTATAAGGATTTCTCCTTAATACATGGTAAATTAAATGGAGAACAGATGACACTCCTCTTTTCTGTAGCTATAATAAAAGAGTACTTTAAACGCGATGAGTAGTTTTAAATGTATAAACAATAATAAAGGCATTACGTGTCATTTCCGGTGATATGCAATTACAATTTTTTGCAATAAAATTTGAGTAGCATTGCTTCTTACAAAGAGCTAATCTATAATCTTTATCTTCCTCGCAATATCCATAGGGACTAGGAAGGAATGTACTCAATTTCAATCTTGTTGAAATCATGTATTCGTTGCCAAATGAGACTTTGATACTCTTTTCAAGCATTTCCGGCACATCTTTCGATTCGTGGATTAATATCTGTTTAGAAATTGGAAAAAATACATTTAAGGAAATTTTTTCTGAAAAAATTACCCGAAAACCAGCCGATATTGAATTTGTTATTAAATAATCCTTTTGTCTTGTATTTAAGTATACAATCAATCCACTCGCGGCTCCAGCTGATTTTACGACTTTGTTGGATTCTTTTGGATTTTTGGAGTGGCAGGGGGAGACGGTAAAGGTAGAGATAATTTAAATTAAACGGTTTAAAACTGATTAAAACTTCATACCTGAATTGAATTGGAAACAGCCACCCATATTCGTTTGAACTAGGCTGAAATTTGTGGAATTACAACTTTCCTGTTTGAAAGTACACTGTGAAAAAGAAAAACAGTAAGTGTAGAATAATTTATAAATTGTCTAATTCAAAAATTAATTATATACATGAAAAATAGCACTATCACGTGATTGACCAAGCTTTTGATAAAGTTCACCCCAATCCATATAGGAATTATTTAATAGATATTTAGTATCTTCAGTAAGATTAAACTTGGTCTTTGTTGGATCTACAGAGACAAAATAAGTGGCAGCCGCTTTCATTTCTACAAAACAGGAAATAACAATCTTTAATTCAGATAGGATTATTTGAGAAAAGTTAATAAAATTAATTAAATTTTTGGTTGTTTTTCTTTAACCTTTGCCCTAAGTAAGCCTTTAGCTCTTGTTTAATCCTAAATAGGTACGACAGAAAGTATCGGCAAATGTATGATTTTACCCTAACCCTAACCGATGAGATTCTTTCCATGTACAATCAATGGATGCTTTATTCTTCTTAGCCGTCTTGTTCATCGTAAAATCTTGCCGTCAAATATCCCGCTTAGAGACCCTTTCTGTCGATCCCCTACGTTCCTGCTCCTTAACTTGAACTTTATTCAGTTTACTTTCAACACGAGGATAGGCTTAAAAAATTTCAAATAGAAATCACCTTTTGACATAGCTTTAGCACGAAAATACTTGTTTTCATTACAAATTGTTACTGTTGGAAAATCAAGTTGATTATTAGAAACAATTTTAATTTGGGACAGCGTGTTGAATTCTAAGAAATAAGTGATACGATCAATTAATTGATATATCAAAAATCCAAATCCAAAGGCAACTAGCAGACACCAAATAATTCTTTTCAGAATTGAATATCTACTATTAGCAATATATTTCACACCAATCATACTAATGTCTTCAGAGAGACTTTTCCAGTTGGATAACGATGATGACGCTTTATGTTTTACTTCTCCCGAATTGACATTCTCCATTTTTTCTCTGCTAATAGCCAGATTATCTTCCATTGTTTTTTTAACTCCTTAAATTGTTACTGATAGTTGATAAATGAGTAGTATTATAGTTCATAAAACAACAGCATACGCTATATTGTAAATCAGCTTTACAACAATTCATTTACCAATTGTATTTGTTACAGATGTTTTTTTTTATTCTGACGATGATGGATTAAATAGCTCCTAAACAACAATAGAAGCACTATGGAAAAATCGATATGATATAATAAACTGGTATTATTGTATTCATGTATATCGAAAGAGTGACCATTTGCTAATTGACTATTACAATGAGAAATATAAGTGTTGGGCAGGTGTCATTCCTATTTTGCCTAAATTTCCCTTCAATTGGGACTTTTATAAACTAATACAGTCACGATAATAAGTAATTGTTATATGGGTAAAAACTTCTTGAAAAAGGAACTTTACCAAAATATGTGTATGGACTAGAATATTAAATAAGCTATTAAGTAATTTTAACATGGTTGCTACGACCCTATAATTGAGATGTATGAGGTGCCAGACCACATACAATAACAAGGCAAATCGAATTGTAAATAGAAATTATTTATTATCATGGCCGTATAACGTTATCTCTTAAAAAAAGCTTTTCAACGTTATCTATCATTAACGATTGACCCTCAGGAAAGGTTACAAATTAATATCACAATAGTCATCAATAAATTATCTTGTATTTCGAATACTCAGCCTTCTTTAAACCTTTATGACATACCTATTATAGTAAAGCTAAGCCAGAGTATACAGTGTATTACTTACTTTCATAAAAAAATAAATAAATGAGCTCTTTCATAACACTGGATATTCAAAAGCTTTTTTATTATTTAATGCATATTGCTCACAACTTAAAATAATGTATTTTCATTTATTTTTTAAAACTTTAAAAATATTGAACTTGATAAATTATCAAAAGAATCAATCAATTTTCTCATAAGATGTAAATTAAATTTGTCGAAATCTGTTTTAGTTAGAATATAACCTTTCACCAATTGACAACAGTATCGGCATATTGGTTTTAGTATACTGAAAGGACACTTTTTACAGCTTACCACACGGGAACAAGGCAATAATAATATATCAACCAATTTTGTATAACAGATTTTACAAGCTAGACTCTTCTTCACAAGTTGAAAGATGCTCACTTCCGAGCATCATAGATGCAATTTCTATTTCTGTGAAGGAGAAAAATTCAGCAAAATGAAAAATAAACAAAAAATACATAATTCATTCTTACCTTTCTGGCATTTGAACAGGATTTGTCGTGTTCATAGAACTGTTTCAAAACAATCTATTATTAGTATCTTGATCAATAAAGGTCAAAACCTCTTTTTGCACCTAGAATATAACTATTAAAATATCTCTTTCGCCAATTCAAAGAGGTTTCAAATTAAAAACAGAGTGAAGATATTGAAGTAAACAGCATAAAAATGGACACCATAAATTTTGATAGACCAACTTTTAATTAACAGCCAAAATTATTTGTTCGCTCCAGAGTAGTTTTTTTTGTAGAGAAATTGATATTTGCGAATATTATTAAGAAATTATTTTTAGTAGCTCTCATTAATTTTTTCTTTATTTGGTTGCTTTGCATTATTATTAGAATATTTAGTTGACATCTGGTTTGGCATTCAAATAGACATTTTTTAACAAAAAATTTTTTAAACTAATTTGTTTTTTAAAATTTCTCACTTAATGTCAATTTTAATTATATTTGTTCATTTTTATTGCATTTATTTAATTATGATGTGGAGTAAACATGTTAGGAATCTTGTGTTCTAGAAATGCAATGAACTATGAAAATTAAGAGCCACAGCAAGAACTAGGTCCAGAAGACCCAAATGAAACAGAAATCGGCAACAAGATTTTTTATTATAAAATATATATAAGAAATGAATTATATTTATGAAAGTATGTTTTATTTGAACTGTTGAATAAGACTACAACTTTAGAAAATGTGCAATTTAACAACGGTAGTTTTACTTTAGAGCTTCTAAATAAAGTTCAGAGCACTTTTCCATAACTTCTTACAAAGTCATCTCATGGTTTTCAATCTTTGCTAAATTGAAAATATTTTACTTTGCATATTCATAATAAGCTTTATTTGATATATTAATATCTTCTTTTCTGATAACATTCATTGATATGCTAGTATAAGATCTGCTTTCCTTTTCAATTCATCTATAACAAAATAAATTGATACAGTTGCTCCTACATTACCATTTAAACAATTGTGAAACCCTTCAACATCATTATTTATTCTTATTGCATATTGATAAATAGACCATTTTTTTGATGATCAAACATCATTCATGATTAAAATTCTTTCAAAATAATGAATAAAATCAGGAAATTTATCAATTGATATAAGGTTATCTTTAATTTTGACAAACTCTATTGGAATAATGTGAGATGGAAAAAATGGAAAGCCATTAGCTGTCTCTCATTTAAAATCATTGTCTGTTTTTTTGTGAAGTCTGAGGAATAACCCAGCTTCTAAAAAACCAAATGAAAATTGATTCAAGTTTGTTTTTTAGATTAAATAATACCTGAATTTTTCTGTAAACGGCTTGATTCCAACGGAATAAACATCCTGAAAGATTAGCACTTTCCTAATACAGCTTTCCAAACAGCTTTTTCAAAATCCATGACTCTTTTTTTGATTTCTTATATTGTGTCAATTAGTTAATCCACTGATAAACAGAGGAATTAATATTAAATGCATTTCAAAGAATACTTTAAGGTGAACTACTTTAAATAACAGATTATAAGCTTATAAACTAAGTTGTTTTGAAGTGGAAAAAATAAACACTCTTTCATTATTTTCAAGAACATCTTTCTTTAGGAAATCATCAGGAATGAAGCAATTATTTATAAAAAAAGTTCTTCTAATAGATTCATTTCGCTGATTTTTTTGGAACAGAAAACGTCCCCAAGTGAGATTTTTGAAATCAACATTTCGGATTGAAAAATGGTTAAAAAGTAAAGTAGCTTTTGATTTGTAGTTAATCAAAAAGGTTAGAGAGAGACAAGGTTAGGGTTAGGGTTAAACCATGCATTTGGGGATGTTTTCTGTCGTATCCGATTTTTTCTTCTAGAGTAATTTATCATTTCCTTGCAATTTTCAACATTTACAATATTTCCCGTATGTGCAAAAGGAAGCAGAACATTTAAAGCGTAAAACAGCGGAAAATAACTATCACGAAATATCTTCTGCTGAAGGTTAACGTGATAGACACTTTCTTAACACCACTTTAAATTACAAGATTCTCTAATGAAATCTTTACTTGAAATGAAGATAAACGATTCCTCCACATATCTCTTGGGAATTTTGTATCTGAATTTTATAAAGAAAAGACAATAAAGAACACCAACATGAAATGAAAAAGCAAACTCTTTTTAATGTTTGATAGATGAATAGACTCTTTAAAATTTTCCTGCTCTTCAGGCCTTTTATTCCTTTTGAAAATTTTGTATGATTTCCATTCTCCAATTGAAAATATAAATGAATTTAATGTAAATAGTATAATTTGAATTAAGAGAGTAATAACAATATTATCTCTGTAGCTGAGTCTAAATTTCATAATTTTGACAGACAACTTGTATTTAAAAATAATTTCAAATTTTTGTTTCAGTTTGTTTTAATTCAATTAATTAATTAGTTAATTACCAGCTGATGACAAGAGTATCCAGGAAGATAATTGAAGGATAATATACAAGATCACATGATACGAAATATACCTATCCTTCCTGTCTATAGTACTTGATTGTTTATTGTGAAGGTTTTTCTTATGAGATTGTATAATAAAGTAGATTTTTCCATACATTAAGAGCATAATTAAATTTTCAATAAAAATAACGAATCCATATTGAATAAAATGAAAATACCTATTGTTTGTACTATTAAAATACAAATTAAAACAAGTTGGAGAATTAGAATAGAATTATCAGAAAATTATGAAACGAGTAAAACTTTTCAACGCTACTGTGTTTTTTAACCTCATCATATAAATAGGGAATGATTGATAACAAAAATGAGACTATTATATAAATAGTTATAAATAATGCAACCGGTCTAGCAGTAAGTAGTCTTTTAAAAAGAAATAATGTAATAAGGACAAAATCAATACATATCAGTAATGCACTAACATTTGTAACAAGAATTGAAGATGTACATGAAATTCCTACTGTAGCACAAAAACCACTTGTTCTCCGCTCTAAATCGCGTTGAAAGTATTGATTTTGAAATAAATAATTGTAATATAATAGTATTGAAATCACTAGAAATGATAGGATATTTCCAAATGCAACTAATATTGTAAATAGTTGCGATGGCCTATGGAATGTAGAAATTCTATAGATTAAAACTAATATATTCTCCATAAAGTACAAAGTGTAAAAAACACCACTATTGATATACTAGCCATTAGGAATGAACAAGTAAAATATTTTGTTGGTTTTGGAGTACATTTAACATCTTTTAAATTGTCAATAATCCCACAGCAAATTGAATAAATTTTATCCAAAACTGGAGAGGGGTTGGATGAAATTTCAAATTGTTTATTATTTCTCTAGCATTAATCCTATCTATTTTTGTATGATTCAAGTGGATCGCTCTTAATTCTTTTATTTCAAAGAATACTGTTCAATGAATTAAGCTTAATTGCAATACAGTTAACTTGATGATACGTAATTTGACATTTTTGAATAGATTTTTCAATAAAAGTGTTATGAATGTTTTTGATAAATAAAGATAAATAAGTGAAGGATAAGTTTCAAATGAAAAATAGGGTTCATTTTCAATTGGATTTTCGAAAAGATCTAAATACTATAAAAAATTAGCTTTACCCAAACTGTTCAATTTATTCCCAAAATCAGAAGAATATTTCAAACTACTTTTTTCCGTTAAGCAAAAAAACTTTGAATTTTGACTATATCACAGCACGGATGAGTTCTCCATAAATTTAAATATGAAACTGTTGCGCAATTCCTTGTAATGGCTAAAAAATGGTTATGTTAATGAATTTGAAGGAAGAATACAATAAAAATTAGTTGTTTAAGAGTAGTACTTTGAAAAATATACATGTCATTTTTAATTATATACATAAAATATTTTTCTAAAAAGAAAAACATGCATTTTGATTTAAATTTTAAGAAAAGTAAAATAAAAGAACCAGTTTGAGCCTAACATGGTATCATTTCACTGAATGAGTAATCGTACGAACATTGCTTGTATACAAATGTATAATCACTTTTATAGCATAAGTTTGAAAATATTGGAAATTTCTTTTGAAATGAGATTTTTTCAAAGCAACATTTCAGATTGAAAAATGGTCAGGAGGAGTAAAGTAGCTTTTGATTTATAGTTAGGGGGTTCCACCTAAGGGTTAGGAGCAATCCAAAAGGTTAAGGAGAGACAAAGGCTAGGTTAGGGTTAAGTTTAAACCGTGCATTTGGGACGTTTTCTGTCCTATCCGTTCATTTTTTCTTTGAAAGGTAAAAAAAAAGTTTTTACAATAAAAAAATGTAAAGGAAACCAGAAGAAATAATCGAGGATATATAATTATAATCTAGAATTGAAATAGTTTCTGAAAGTTTTTAGAAAGAAAGATTTCAAATTTGGTTGCTAACGCCATCTGTAGTTGACTCAAAAATTAAAGATATTTTAATTTGCCTAACCAAGCCTAAACTATTTTAGTATTCCTTTCAATTTGCATTTTCTTTAAAAATTTTAATTTAATACTAAAAAGGGAATCAATTGAACTGTTGAAAAATTTATATTGCTTTTTAATGTGGTAATTTTCTAGACCAAAATATTCTCATATCTTTGTTTCCCATATAAATAATTCATGCAATTACATTTGTTTATTATGTGTAAACTTTTTAATTACTTGGGCCTAGAGTACAAAAATGTTTTATTTAAAAAGCCTGTCCGCAATATGTATATTTAAATAGAGAAATGTTTATTAAATATTTGTTGTTGAAAAGTTAGAAAAGAATAATTCACAAGTTATTAAACTATTTAAATCATTTGACGTTTTGAATAGAATTTGATATATGATATTTTTAAACTTTATTTTCTGTTTGCAAAGAAATTCGACTTTTGCATCGGGAATCTTTACTCCAAATTTCCCTAAACAATCATATTCAAAAAATAGATCACTTGTCCTATTAAATGCAAATGTAATATTTGAATTTTGCATTGTCTTCAGAATTATTGGATTAATTAAATTAATCTTGAATGCATTATTATTCAGAAATTCAAATTGAAGAAAAGATGATAAAGACCGAAAAGGAATAGATATGTAAAAGTACTCTTGAAAAAAATTATAGACAATTGACAAATAGCTATTTGAATGATGAAGAGAAACATTTCTTCCACCTAAAATTCAAAATTCTTTATAAAAACTAAAATAATTATGTAATAAATATAACCTTTATGCAGGAATTTAATATTTTTGGTTGCAGCGCTCTTTGTATTCTTGACAAGTATTCTATCAATCTCATAGGAAGTTGTATTAGTTTCAATTGTTTGTAATATTTGTCTAGTGTTGTCATAGACACCGAATTTTATTTGACTCATTGTTATCTCAAACCAATAATGATTCCAATTGGTGCAAATTACTGAGTTGGGTAGAGAGAAATTTACATATTTCTGCTCTGGATAGTTTACTCTTATGTTGCTGTCCTCAATTGTGGACAGTTTTACTGTCCATAGTAAATAACCTTTGCGGTCATTGATAGCTATCATAAAACTTGAACAATCACTGGACGCTTCTTGCAGTTGGAAACTAAATAGAGAGAAATTTGAATAAAGATCCTTTGTTAAGTGATAAACAAAGTATGATTCTGCTTGAATGCTAAAGGTATAATCGTCATTTCCTGTACGAAAACAAATAGTGTATAAAAAGTAAATACTACTGCTATAACGTCTCGTACTTTGTGTATAAACGTCAATTAGGCCTATCTCAACGGAACTGGGACTTGAATAAACTTGTAAAATGTTAAATTGGACCCATTCCTCTATTGAGTTATCCTCGTACTTGAAACATTCCA
>CAJFCJ010000077.1:129624-159335 GCA_904063045.1 Dimorphilus gyrociliatus
TCACCTCAAACAATATAACCAACTTCAGTTGTTAAGTAAACCATAGTTTTCTATATCTTTTGAATGTTCGTTTCAAATTTTGTTAAATATTATGAATTGTTCTATATATTATCCTTAGAGCAAAGAACAAAAGAAACAGAAAAAATACATAAAAAAGATTTTCTTTGAAGCTGTTTAAAGAAGAAAGCTACGGCAAAAGTTTCATTTCATTTTTATGTTATAAACACACCTTATTCTCACCGGAAGAAAAGGACTGAAAAAATGGCTAAATCAGATGACAAACTGATATGTTCAGTTTTCTGTGGCATAATCCAAATGTGGATGTGTGGCAGTTCATGAATACATCTTCGAAATAACTAATAATAATATCTTTAGTAAAAGGATGCTACAGAGTTTGCCTAAGTAAATTATATTTGGCCCAGAGTATTTGTGTTTACATAAGATGTAGGTTTTAAATCAGATGTGTATAACTTGTATATAGTAATTGTTTTAAGCTTAAAATATAATAAAAGTTGTACACTATTGTCTTTTCCAAAGATTAAATGATCACATCAAAAATGGATGAATTAAAAAAAAAGACACTAAGAATTTTTGAGGAGAAAACCGTCCTGTTTATATCCGATGGCATAGACCATAGTTTGGCAGATATCAGTAGAAAATGGAGGATGCTATTAAAAACTAAATTATGAATTTGTTTCTACAACAGACTATAAACTATAACATAAAAAAGTATCATAATTAGTTAAGTATTTCTCACAAAAAAAATTAAGTGTACGAAATTTTCCTATCATATTTAATCTGAGTACAGTTTAAGCTAGTTTCACAACTATTCTAATTTCTAGAATTAATGGGTACGGTTTAACTAGGAACGGTTTGAATAGTATATCCTTGATGAGTAATTGATTTTTGCATTTCCCTTTAAACAGGAAATTAGAGTACCAAATCCAATTTGAGGATAATTGAATGAAAAAACTGACCTTACTACTTATGGATATGGATGATGCTATTGTTTAAAACAAAACAAAATACTTGTCACGTCTCAGTTGAAAAACACTAACATTAATAAGATATTAATCAAGATATTAATTACATTTACAGTTGTTGGTGTTCCAACCTAGTTTTTGTTCCCAAGTATTGTTCACAATAATTTTATTTTGTTTTACTCTTAAAGATATCTTAATTTACAGCAGCAGCAAATATTATCTTACACTTCCTGTATCCTCACTCTTCATGTAATTGAGGAAATCCTTAGATAAGCCTCTTAAAAAGAGACTGGTTTATCATTACTTTATATTTATCTCTGAAAAAGTCTTAAGAGAATAAAACTAAGAACAAAATATATAAATTTATATACTATTTATTTCACAATTCTGTCGTTTACTCGTACAAGTTGATGTGTCTGTATCCAGACTTTACATTTAATACGATTTGTAGAATTAGAACAATAATTCCAATGCAACTTGAAAAGATAATGGCAATAATTCCAAGGATTTTTGCGGAAGATGCCATTTGTCTTGCCTTCCTGTAATTTCCAATTCCTTGTGCGTTTCTGCTACCTAGACTTTTCAGCAATGAGGGAAGCCCACAACACACACAAAAAAATATTGAAATTATACTCAAAATCTGAAAAGTTACACATGTTTTTCTTATTGTGGTCAAAAAGAAACAAAGTAAACTGGTAGTATTATGTAAGAATGGAAAAATTGTTTATATAAACTTAAAATCTATATCCCCACATATACATTTTCCCATTCCTTTATAAAATACTAATTCATCTTGAAAAATTTGAAACGAACATTCAAAAGATATAGAAAACTATGGTTTACTTAACAACTGAAGTTGGTTATATTGTTTGAGGTGAAAATTCTTTGGAAGTGAAATTTCATGGCAAGTTTTGCTTGCAAAAATGTTCTAGAGCCTTGTGCTTTGTTTAATAAATTTATAATTAATACTCTTAGGGTGTTTCTGGTTGCTCTTTCAACTGTCCATTTTGACGTAACAGCACTAAGCCGATTGCTTGTATCACACATCTAGTATCATCTCTGCCCACAAAGCAGACAAGCTAGATATGCTTGTGTTTCCTTTTATCGCAAATGGATTGAGGACAACATGACTGATTAAATAACTTAAAATTTATCAATTCAATTTCATTGCTGTTGATGGTAACGAAAACATGAATAATATCAAATTACTATACATTTTCTGGAGCAGTCATTAAATAAGTTGCACTAAAATCCAATAATTTCAAATTCACGACTGTTTCCCTTTTAATTCTTAAAGATCCAGGCATAAATGTGTTAAAGTAACATTAATTATCATCACTAGCGCATAATTTGTAGAAGATGATCCATATGCTCCTCAATCAGCTTGCCTTCTTAAAGAAAATCTACATGGTGTTTTAGTAGGGTTGATGGAAAACGTCTACGCAGCATAAATTATTTGTTTGTCTGGCTGTGTAAAAGAACTTAAAACAAGAATTTTCCTCTGTACAATTCTAATGTACTCTAATTACTATGGACACTGTATTTTTGAAAGGGATAGGCAACCTACCAGAAGCTTTTTCTCCTCCATAATTAATTTGAAAAGTGTATTTAACAAATTATCTAATAGCATATTTGTTAATAGTAAATAAAGCATTAGAGTATCTCTGTTATAAATGAAGTCAAAGATAATTTATTACCTATGCAGTTTACTCAATACATATTCTTTGGACGAAATACTGGTGTTTTGTTGATTACATTTATTCAGACTGTTTGTGGACGGACTTTAAAGGTTTTATTTGTTTGAGTACCTTGGCAAATTGGTAAATGATTGGAAAGGATGATTACCGATGTGACGAACCAGAAATTTCTACAATTACAATAAAACAAAGTGCAAGATATTATGTTTCTTTGATAATGATATGGTCTTTCTCTCTTTCCCTCCTTCTTACTTTTTTTGGTTCGTCTACAAGGTGAACAGTGACCAACTTTCAGGTTTACCCGGGAAATTATATATTCATTAAGTATAAAAAAAAACAACAGCTGGTCAGCAAAAATTCTGTTATTTCAAAAGTTCAGACTTCAATCGGCCATCTGTTGAAGTTATTGTATCGGCAGATAAACATGGTAATACCTAAGTTTCCTAGCATCTCTGCAGTCTTCAAATACCCCGATCTGTGTTTCTTGGTTCTGGCACTGCATACCAAAATACCAGTCTTCGAATTTTTGGTTTTCAGAGTAAAGAAAAACCTTTCATTCATCAACAATTCTTTGCCAAGATTATTTCCGCCTCTTACTGTATGAAAGTTATCATTCATTTCTATCACATGATTTTCTTCTGATAATCTAAACTTTAAGTTGTAAAAACTGCTGACTCATATACAAATGGGTGTATTTTGACTTTTCGGAATGTATGTAAATGACGAAATAATAAGATTAACTTTCAAATTGGAATAATTCACCAATTGAAACAGTTTATTTGTTTAATGCTTTGAAAGTATGTAAAAAATGGTACTATTATAATTTTCAAATGCATAAACTTAGCTAAACAGAAGTAGTAGGGTCATTTTTAAAATTTTCTGAAAAGTTATAAAAGGTTAAAGTATCTACAAGCTCTACCAAACTTTTCCAAATGTTTATTCTATTTAATCCACGATTTAACACACATTAAGCCGACATTTAATGTCTTCAATTTCTCTTTTAAGTTTTTGATTCTCAGAGTAGATATTTTGCAGCATTTCCATAGTAGTATTGTTTGTAAAAATATGACTTTCTGCTAGTGTTTTTTGAGAATCTGTGGATAAACCTTGAAAAGGTTGGAAATTATCATTGTTACATTCAACTGCCCAACAAGTAAAAATATAAATTCTTGGTATATTAATCTTTTCATAAACTTTAGTATCTTCAACATAAACAATTGTTTCAGATTGGTTAATTGGAGGCAATTTACAATTTCTTCTATTGGCATTGCTCTTTGATTTTTTATTGTATTTTCTACACAATATGGCTGACCAGATTCTAGACGAAATATTATTAATAAAGGATAAACATTTTAGAGTGATGTGTTTCCTGTCAGTGATATTCAATTCTAATGATAATTCAATTCTTAATTGTTGTACTTCTAATTGAGCTTTTTCTCTTAATTTATTAACATCATCCACAGCCAAAGCAGTTAATAAATTCATAACAATAATTGGCATAAGAAGCAAAAATATTATAAAAATGCAATATGTTGCAACTGGATAAGTGATGTGGTTTTTTTCTGATTCACTTCGATATGGATAAAATATATCTGTAAAATCAATTTCTCCCAACATCATTACAAATGTTTTTAATAAGGATTCTCCAAATGAACCAAAATCATTCTGTTAAAAGAAAACTTAAATAAATATTGAAATAGATTTTATAAAAAAGAATATTGAAACTTAATGTACATATTGTTTAAGTAAACCATAAAAACTTAAACCAAATGCAGTAATAAATAAAAGAAATACAACACAGAATTGAGAAAATGTCTTTAAAATTGTTGTAACCATAGATACGTAAATACCAAATATAGGGAAACGTCTTATCTCAAGAATAAGATTTATCCAAAGACTAAACAGTGAAATTGATCCAAGTTCCCATTGCCAATTTTTTATCTGAAAAGCAAATGTCAAAATATGACTATTTTAAATGAAATTATTTTGGAAACTTACTGTACTATTATAACATTTTTTTTCAAAATCAAATAAGATAATTAAAGGAATAATATATGTAAACCAGTCTAGAATATTTTTAAATTCCATATATTGCCATTTAAGAATGAACATCTGAGAAATCTTGCAATAGAAAAAAACATATCAAACTTATTTTGTTACAGTAAACAGTACAGACTAATTCAACTCAAGCATAGGCCTCAATCTTTCAAATTTATACAGACAAGTAATAGTAAATACTTACTTCTATTGCAATTCCAATTACTATGAAAAAAACTAGAACAATGAAACAAGTTAGAAATTTACTTGTTTTATGACAAGTTGATAAGGAAATATTGTCAACACTATTATCCTTTTCAGCTCTTAAACAATCAAAGAAATATTTCAGTTGAACATTAGACATCATTTAAATTATGTTTATACTCTGATGATGGTGTCGTTAAACTTAGAAATAAACTTGTAAATAATCCAACATATGCACTATAGAAAACTAACGACACTAGGAAATAATAAAATGATAATTTCCAATTGTAATTTAGAAATTTCTTGGTAACAATGTGCTTTAAAAGATCTCCTCTTTCATATTCAACCTATATAGATATTGCATATATTTTAAATGTTGAAAAGATGTCAAGATTGCTTTTGCAGATTTTTTGCCTATTTCACCATCTAATAGCACAGCTGACAATCACCCTTAATAAACTGTAGGTGAACTAGTACGGAAAATCTTCAAGCAAATATACATAAAATATTTTAAAAGTGTACCATTAATTGTAAAGGATTTTCCAATCTTCTTGATGCAATTCTAAACATTTGCTTATCATAGAATGAATCAGCTACAAATTCGAAATTATAAAATTTATGATAATGATTATCATCGGGTATATAACATTCTAAATAGTGATAATCATCAAAACTGTCATTGAAATTTCCATGAAAATCAGCAGGTAAACCCTGCCTAAAATGATGATTTTTACATTTGCAATTATCAAAATATAATGGTCTTCTGTAGTTAGTTTGTTCATAATCATTGTCATCAGATTCATCATCAGCATTGCTATCATGCCTCTTAAAAGAAATAAAACTTTCTTTTGTTAATAACTTGTAAATAAATTCAAATATCATGTTTATTCCGCTTAAACCCTCCTCCTCCTCTTTAAACTCTTTGTATATGATTTTTTCCCTTAATTCAGTTTCCTTCTTTTTAGGCTCAATAACACATTTATCTAAAGCAATCAAAGCCATATCTAAAATGATTTAAAAAAAAAATGCGAATTTTTATTTTGTAAGACCAAAATCAAAAATTAAAATTCTTCTATTTTTCTTTCAACCTGGCATTTTTTTAATCATCTTCTTAAACGGGCTATCAACATATGTTTTTCTTATAAAATGAAAAGTTACTTTAACTGTTAATGAGCAATGTCTTAAAAAATTTGACCATTTATCAGATTCTAGTAAAACTTTGACTTGTTCCCTTGTTAATAAAGAAAAAAGATCATCAATTAGTATCTTTTGATGAATATACAGATTTTATTACTTCATTCCTTGATCAATTAAATAATCAAGTACATTTCTTTTATCAGTTTTGGAAATTACTCCATAGGGATGAATATCATACTTCAATAGAGTTTTCAACAGTGTTAAATATCCTCTGGTAATTGTTTCAAGAACAGCTCTGGTACCCCATCCAACCTGTAAAAATTATCAGATGCTATTACAGTTTGTTTAATATAACATTTACCAAATAATATTATCCATCATAACTTAAAAAATACCTTATACCTACACTTTTAATTGTATTAATCAATTCTTTTTCTTCATCTAAAATTCACATTTATAATAGTATTTAAACTGTAATCTCCAAAGTCCTACAAAAAAAGAGATTTACCTGGCATATTACTCTTCTCTTCATAAAATATAGTACTAAGAATATAGTCTAGTATTTCATTGTGGCCTTTTTTAATTGCAATATCAATTCCAAAAGTATTATTTCCATTTGAATTAACCAAAAGTGATGTTTTAAAATTGAGTTTTTTTTTCTCAATTAGTGCTTTACACACCCTAAAGAATTCTTAATATAAATATATAAAGTATATATATATATATATATATATATGTTGTCGACATAGAGAAATACGGGACCGGTCGAAAACGGCCATAAATGAAATATTTGAAAGTTAAATTTCAGCCTGGGAAATGGTTAGGAGGAATAAGATAACTGTTGATATGTTCTTAGGAGGGTCCCATCTAAGGGTTAGGGGTATTCAAAAAGGTTAGGCAAAAACAAGGCCTGGGTTAGGGTTAGGGTAAAACCATAGATTTATGGCCGTTTTCTACCACATCCGAGAAATACTACCTTAGCTCTAAGGTAGTTTTATACTGGACAACAATTGCTGTTATATTATTACTATTAATAATTTTAAGTGGATACGACAGAAAACGTCTGCAAATTCACTATTTAATCCTAACCCTATCCTAGCCCTGGTCTCTGCCTAACCTTTTTAATTAGCCCTAGCCGCTAGATGGGACACCCTTAACTACAAATCAGTAGCTAATTCACTCCTAACCATTTTTCAATCCGAAATGTTGCTTTCAAAAATCTCACTTGCGGGTGTTTTCTGTCGGCCCCATTTTAAGTTGGTGAACGGAAATGAATAACGTAGAGTCGAAAAAGAGAATATCTTAACTATAGTTTTAGAGGATAAACGTATCATAATATTATTAGTAACGAAATGTAAACTTGGCAGTGCGCCAAGTCTAATTGTGACCGTCAACTACATAAATATATATGTATATATTACAGATATAAATATTAGAATACAAGTTAATTGAGCCCACTTTCTTTTCTTTTTACTTACTCAACATTATTGTTTTCAATGGCTATAAACATTGGAGTCATACCATTTTGATTTTTCAATTGAATTTGCACGTTATATTGCAGTAAAAGCTGACAGAGATATAAATCAGATAATATTAAATTAAATGGTGTGTTGTTCTTTTGATATCTTACTTTCATAAAAATCGGATTTTTTTTTTTAGCAGCTTGATGAGCTGGATTTTCTTTCATGCAAAAATCATCTACATGATCAATAACTTCTTCAAAATTTTCCATTTTCTCATAGGTTTCTCTTGATAGTATAAGCTGATGAAAATCGAAAATCATTTTCTATCGTATATGTATATATACAGTATAAGCATTCTAAAGAATCTTTCAACCTTGACTGTTTCAGTTAAGTCTTTTTCTATTGCTTGAGAAAGAATTGAAGAGTCTGGAAATCTTGTAAAATGATCTCTATAAAACGGAAATAGCATTTGAAAAATTTCCTCTTGGCACTCAGTAACACAGAGAACAATTGGAGATATATATGATACTGTTGTAAGTTGTGAATTATAGAATTTTCTATCTCTTTTGAATGTTGATTTCATAATTTTATCAAAGAGTTCATATCTAATTCAAAATCAAAAAAATTATTAATTCTTTCCACAATTAAAAAATGTTTACTCCACTCGTTTGTCATAAAATAGTTAATTATTTTCGGATTATGAGAAGAAATTGCATTATGAAGAAAACTATCACAACTGGGATTATCTTTAGAGTCACAAAGGATCTTAGTAAATCCTGTTAAAATGTTATTAGATCTCAAAATACATTGTAAAACAAAATACAAATTTAATATCTTACTATGCGGAAATGCTCTTTTTACAAAATGTAAATACATTTTTATTGGATATGTATTGTGTAATTTGCCCAAATTTGTCACTATAGGATCATTATCATCAAATGGATTATCTAAAAGAAAACAAAAAAATATACTGTTAATTTCATATGAATATGATTTCTTCTGTATTTGTGTTTTTACAGTGTAGTAAAAGCGGTAACCATTCACAACTATCCAAATTGAATTGATAAATTTTTAAGTTTTTTAAATTCCTCATTTTAAATAACTGAAAAATAAAATTTAAAAAGTTTATAAACAACTTTAAAGAATAAAAAAAAAAATACATCAATATCGGTGTTACTTGCTATCATATCTAATAAATATATCATATCTGCTATTCTTCTATTAGATAAATATTCAAATGTTTTATGGAAAGGTGTTGATTTTTCATGATCTGTTATTATACTCTTAATATATTCAACACTTTGATTTTTTATCAAAGAAAATAGATATTCTGATACATCAACTTGAAGGTAGCTTAATGAAATAAATAATGCTGTTCTTCCTTCGTCTCTTATTTCCTTTTAATAAGAAATATTATTCAAATCTTAACAACAACAGCCATAGTAACAACTTACAGAAAACCATTTTAAAAATCCGTCTTTACCTTTATAGTTTTCCATCAATTGAACTACACTTTCTATTATATTTTTGCTGCATGTTGTTAATACCGCTTTTATTAAGATTTTATCTCTATCTCCTTTTTCCCATTCTAATTTAAGTCTATTAGTTAAAAAATATCCAAGATATCCATACTTGTCAAGATTTGCAATAACTGTATCTGACAAGTAAAAAATAAAATAGATATTTTTTCAATATGATAATAAAGGTTTAATAAAACTATTAATACTACTTCCGGGATCTTGACAACTTGCAGAATAACTATCAATTAAGTGTACAAAAGGTAATTTGCCATTTGTATCCCTTTCATAAAAATCTATAAGAAACGAATAAATGAGAAATAGAATTTGAAAAACAGAGAAATAGAGATAGAGGGAGAAAGAGAAAAGGAGAGAAAGAATAGACTAACCAGCTCCATTTAATTTCAAAATTTTTAATAGTTTTATAGATTGTTTCTTTGCCGCATAATGTATAATGCCTAATCCAAATTTATCCTTTTTTTCAAATAGTTCCTTAAGATTTTCTTCCTCAAAATTATCTAAATAACATTTTAAAGACTTTTCTTCTTCTCTTGTAAATTTCCAGTGTTTTACTAACTGTTAAAAAAATCAGAAGGACAACTTACTATTACATAATTTCTTTAAAAAAATTAGCAACCTGGAATACTTCTTTTTCTTGGTCATTAAATATATTTTTAAAATTTTCCATTCTTCTTCTTCTGCTCAATTTGTTATCTTCCATGCAATAGTTGAAGAGTGTATGCCAAATATCATATAAATTCCATTTCTAAAACCTCAAATTTCATTGGAAACTGATAATTTATTGCCTAAAAGGTCATAAAATAGTTTTTATTTGAATTGAGCAATTCAAAAAGAAGAAAAATAGTTGAGGTTTTCTCTGATAAATAAAAATTTATCTTAAAGTATTTCTAATATATTTTGCACTCTTTACTTCTTATTTCAATCAGAGAATACTACACCAAGAGTGTCCCGTAATTTTCCACTTTTGAATATTCAAAAGGTTTAAATAAATTAAAATAATGCAGTTTATTGACAGTATTTCTTGGTTTTTTTCTTTACATATAACAACAGTATATGACATATTTCGATAATCTTAGGACTAATTGCCGATAGTGCTGAATAGATAATAATATTTGACAACCTTGCAAAAGTTATGACAGAAAAATTGACTTCGTTGTGAAAAAATTCTTGGCCAAGCCATAAAATATTCACAATAGTACATTATACGTCAACTACGCGGAATGTTATTGTTCGCGTTCTATGCTTTCGAAAAATCAAAAACAAGTTGAAAATCTTTTATAGACTGTCACAGATTTTGGATAGAGTCTTTGAACGAGAAAAATAGATAGGGATTAGTTTAGAGCAGACTGTGGCGAGATTTTCTCCCAGTTCATCTAAAGTGGTAATCTGTCTGTTGGACTGATTATCTTAAAGATATAGTTGCAGTACCTACAAAGCTATTTTTTTTGGTTCTACAACAATGGGATAATTGTTTTCTTATTCATATTTTTTTTATTTTTAAATGCAAAAATAATCCAACATATCTCATATTTTCAAGAAGACACTCATCAGAAATGTTAAAACTAACATTATTTTTTCAAACATACATACCAATATCACCTTGTTTTTCCTTTTTAAACACAATAACAACAATATTAATCGTTTTTTTTCTCACAAAAACTGTTTAAGGAAAAATTTTCACTTACGAGAATAATAAAGGTATCATCATCAGGTATGTTAAATG
Source organism: Dimorphilus gyrociliatus (assembly GCA_904063045.1). Taxonomy (NCBI): domain Eukaryota; kingdom Metazoa; phylum Annelida; class Polychaeta; family Dinophilidae; genus Dimorphilus; species Dimorphilus gyrociliatus. The sequence goes on from CAJFCJ010000077.1 coordinate 140,407, forward strand.
GACACGACAGAAAACGTCCCCAGATGCATGGTTTAACCCTAGCCCATGTCTCTCCTTAACCTTTTTGATTATCCTGACCCCTAGATGGAACCCTCCTTAACTACAAATCAATGGCTACTTTACTCGTCCTAACCATTTTTCAATCCGAAATGTTGCTTTTAAAAATCTCACTTGGGGACTTTTTCTGTCGGCCCCATATTAAAGAAATATGTAATTTATAAAATTTCATTAAAGACTGAAAACACTTTTTGGCTGATTTCAATAGAATAAAAACAGAATTAATATTCAATTTTTTCCGGTTGGTAGACTAACATCAGTTTTACAAAAGATATTTGATATTTGAAAGTAGCTTCACTTTATAAGAAATTCATGTTTTATATATATACAGTATAGGCAAAAAGTTCCCAGTCACCTTGTAAAATTTCGTTTAAAATTTATGACATTGAGGAAATTAAAAGATAAAAATTATTATAATTGATATAGAAGACACTACCCACAGTTTCCATGTATTAACGCCACCCTTAATATAAAAACCTTCCTTGAATTCAATAGGTATGTTTCTCCTATTTCTTCCACATAAAAAAAATAGTTACCAATAAATGATAAAGGTATTGAAGTTGCCAAATTTGATGAGATTATTATTAATCCAACTAGTAGTATTTTCTTTAATATCATTTTACAAATTTCTTTTGATAAACATGATTTGTTTTATTTATTACTGAATAAATATCCCAATAAAATATCAGAATAATTAAACCATTTAACAATCCAAAAAGTGACAAAATAATGAATGTATATCGACATCCATTTTGTCTTTCATTCGTTAAATATAATAAAAAACACAAAGAATATATTGAATAATAATTCTGTTAGAGATTTAAAGAACTACTCAATGTCGTTTTTTTTAAATTTTTATGATCAGATTGATGCTTGGAAAAGAGAAAATTTGACGTTGATCAACTTTCTTAGAAGACAAAATAACTATTTTATTTTTGCATATCTGTTTATTATTGTTCAAAAAGAAATTAAATCCTATCAGACTAATTTCATTGCAAACAGTAGACATTTTTTTTAATTATAATTTGATTTTCTAATTTAAAAGTAATGTTTTGTTTGCAAAAAATATATGAAATACTGAATGAAGGGGCAAACCTGTCTCTCTATCAGTAAATACTTATTTATTAGAATATCTACTAAACAAAAAACTGTGAATTTAAAAAAGTAAAAGTTAAGTATAAGTCTTGTCTTTTTTCAATTTTTGAACAGCTGATGCATGCATTTTCATTTGAATTTTATCGTACTTTTTCCACAGTTTTATTTTTCAAAAATGTAATAATCAACTGTTCTCACAAAGTTTACTGTTTATTTTTGGTTGTGGCCTAGAAAAAATCAGGAACGGGAAAGTTGTCTTCTTTTTGGAAAAGCCATCCACTTTTTGGGAAAACTTCTCGTCTCTTTGAGAGAACTTTTCCCCTTTTTGCAAAAGTAACTGCTTTAATTTTAAAAGAAATAGAAAAAAGTATATATAACATATTCAATCACTTACAAATAACAAATTATTCCAATCCAAAAAACTTCTTTGCTCACTTTTAGTTGGAATTATGGATTGTTTTACCATCTGTTTTTCCAAATGTACCATTTCAAGGATGTGTTCTCCACTGGACACAAGCAGTTTTCAGGAAAATCCAAGTAATTTATTGTAATACATATTTAAATTATAAAATAATTCCATGTTTTTAGAAATAATAAAGAAGCTAAAAATATGATGAGGAAGTTATCAGCACTTCTTTTTCTTCCATCTCAGGTAATTCGACCTACTTTTTCATCTTTAAAAGAAGCTTTGAAGAAAAATTTATATAAAGATTTGTATGACTGTATAGAAAATACTTGGATTAGAAATTCTATTTGGACTCCAAATAGTTGATCGTTTTTGGAATGAACATTCGCACATATAATAATGTTGAAGCATGGCATAGACAACTTAATGAAAAAAGTTTGCAAAATTCTTGCTTCTACATATTAGTTTATTACTTGAAGCAGGAGGCTTCTTTAATTTCAGTTTTCCAAAAACTTTTAAGAGAAAAGAAATTAAAAACATATAAAAAACAAATGACAATAACAAAACAAAAGAAAATTTTTGTTATATGGAATGAATATAACTTTTGGTCAAATAACTGCATTTGATCTAAATGCACTGGAAATAAGCTATTGTTTTTTTGGTTTGTTTTAAATATTGATTATGTCATTGTGTATATGAGAAAATTTAGTTTTAAAAAATATTGTTTAACTAAAATACTAGACTTTTGTTTTTAAATGAAATTTTATGAAAAATAAAGTGTATTTTCAAGTTGTATTTCATTACTTACAGCATTTTCCTTCAAGTAGGCCAATATGAATATAAATTAGAGAACTAGTATAACCAGCAGTATAGTGGGTTTCATTATTCAAATAGCAAATTTTATAGTTTTTTTTGAAGTCAAGAGATCTTAAAATATCATTACAAAGTTTTTTGTGAAATTCTTTTTAGATTTTCTCTTATGAAATCTTACTTGCAATCGTCAGTTGCATAACACAACTCTAAGCAAGAATTTAATGAACCAGTATAGGCCTTAGAGCTTCCATTAGGAAAAAGTTTAATGTCATATCCTGGGATTGATGCGTTCAGTTTCTCATATAGACAATCTATAAAAAAGAAAATTGAACTTTAACAAACAATGCTCTATTTCAATAAATTAGAATTTAACAAAATTACTCACTGGATGGAAAACTTTCAATTTTAGTGAAAAGAACACAAATATAAATTATTATTAAAGGTATGGGAAAAAGTAGAAACACCTTCATGTTGAAGTTATTAGACAGTTTGATGACAGCAGTGAAAATCCTGAAATATATCAGTACAAAAAACAAATTTTTTTGTTCATTCTAATCCATTGTTCATCCTAAATTATATATAAAAAATCAAAGGAATATAGAAAACTGAAAAATGAAAGAATCTTTACATTTTTTTCAATATCATCGAATTATTTATTATATAGAGCACTTGAAAATGTCTTTGATGTATTTTTTCTTCCTTTTCTAATTAGTTTTATTTTTACATTCCATTCATATATTAATTGAATTTTGAATTTGTAAGGATAGTCACTTTTTTTGATGAAATAAAAAAAGTATATTATACTTAATTTTTTGTTTTAAGATGAATACTTACATAGAAGTATTTATTATTTAACATTTACAAATATAATTAGGCTAGTGACGTCATCAACATTTCAATTTGCGGTCTTTGACAAATGGAATGTTTTATTTGAAACTTCAGAAGGAATTATATTGAAAATCAATTGAGTAGTTGTCATGTGGATGTTGTTTATAAATAACATTATATGTTATAACTGGTATAATCAAAATTAATTTTACTTCATCATTTATGAAATTTACCCATTGTGGGCGAAATCGTACCTGGATGAAATTTTAACTGTCAACATGAGAAAATCAAAAAATGAAATAATTAATTTATTTGTTTTAACAAATATGTGATATACAAGTACCAGTTTTTTTCAGGTCAGCCATTTGGAATTTGTTTGTTGATTACTTGATAAGAGAATCTTGAAATAGTATTATAAATATTTGTTTTAAAGTTTTCTGCTGCTTTTCAAATAATAAATTAAACATTTCAAATCTGCACATTTTGAAATATGGCAATCAAGTGCAAAAATTGCAAACTTACAGTTTATGGAAGACAGAAGAGAAAATTCTGTTTGCTCTGTAATGAGCTTCTTCATGAAAAGTGTATCATCAGTAAGAATTTTGTAAATCATCTTCATTCATATTGTAAATATACAATTATTTCCTTTCAGATTCCAGGCTGTCAGTTTGTCTGGATTGTGAAAAAAGACAGTGTCTTCTTCAAATGACAAGACTAGAAGATCAAGGAATGAAAGAAAGAGTTGCTTTGGATGAGAATGAAGATGAAAAGATTGATGAAGAGACAACAGATAACAGAAAAGGTGATGATCTTAGAGATTCAAATACAAATAATGATGAAATATCATCAGTCAATGCTGTTGACACTTTCCAAGAAGTTATGGATAATGATTTTAAAATAATTAGTGGTGGAAGTCAACTGGGAAAGGACATTCTGATACACAATGGATTTTCATTCACACTCAAGGCTAAAACTGGTGCCAGCTGCAATATTTTTTCAGGACATACCGCAATCTTTCCAGTATTTCAAGGGTTTTTTGTTTCTTCAGATATTTTAATTCCTTTTTCAGTTTGTATTGTTTCTCTATGAAAAAGACATGTATCCTGTTTAAAAACCTTATGGTTTTTGTTAAATAAGTTATACTAAGTAACGTCTATGATAGCCAATAGAGGGCAATGATCCTTTTAAACGTAACGTTATATTAACACTCGCCAGGTGGCTCTTGCAGTAATATATTTTTATTTTAGCTAAAAATGATTCAACGATTTTTATTATAATTAAATTTTTCTTTGCTGGAATGTCACTAAAGAGAGCTTTTATGAATGCTTGTTTATAAATTATTCTCTATAAATTTTGTATTTTAAATGATGAAACTCAGAGGCTGAACCTGACGTAATATAAATTACAGCTGTCTTTATCAGCAGTATTAGAACAATAAGGTTCGTTACAATGAAATGATAATATTTGATTGGAACAAGAGTTTTGTTTCACACATAAAGAATCCCTATAAAACCATTTAGGACATTACTATAGAAAAGAAGATAAAATCTCACACTGCTCATTCGTGACATTGTACAGTTTAGCCAATAGTTTCTTTACAAAAAAGGCCACTGTTTGCTGTATTTTATAAAAAATAGTTTTATTATTTGTCCTTTACAAATTTCCAATCCAAAATCTTACTCCAAAATATCTCCAAAATGATTGTTTTCAACAACAAACAAATCAATAGACACTCAAAGAAATATTTTGTAAGCATTTAGAAATAAAGAAAGTTTGAGAGAGAGAGAGAGACAGCAATCAATGATAAAGACTTCAATGTATGGCTTCAGGGGATTAAACTATAATCCTTTTCATTAATTTAATACACAGTATCATATATCTTTTTTTATTATAATAATATATTAATATAAATATAAATATAGTCAAAGACATAACGACTAGTTTTGATGACCAGGAAAGCTGGCTTTTATACAATTTTTACTTTTCACTTGTCTTTATAAATGCTTTGTTATTACATTCACACCTTAATTAAGACGTAAATATCATTCGTTTAACATTGATCATACCTATTGTATCTACTCCAAATTATTAAGAATACTATAATTATTTGTATAGTAAAAGCATTATGTTAGTAAAAGTCGATAAATAGCGATAACCTACTATAGTGACTTACTCAACAACAACATATACAAGAAACTTAGACAAATATTAATTTGAAAGTGACGGTAAAAAAGCCTGGTACCTGTCCAATACTAACAAACAGTAATAACTTTCTAAAGAAAGAATAATTGAAAAATAAATTACGGATTCAATGATGTTCCCTTTTTACCATAATTCATCAATTAATCTTATAGCTTAAGATTAAATAAACTTTGAGGGGGATTATATTACAGGATAAACTGGTTAATCCATTAAATAAGAATACTGGACAGATAACAAAAAAAATCAATGTTTGTTCCACTTTTTTTTTGAAAATATAACTTATTTTTAGATCTATATAAAAATCCATACAATTCATTGGGGGTTACATAACATATTTTTATCTTTTTAACATTTCGGCAATAATTAGTACAATTCAACTCGGAAAGGTTTTACCCATAATACGTATACACTTCCCTTAATCAACTAAATATATAGCTACATATTTTTTAACCAATCTTCATTATTGTATATTTTCCATTATTTAATCTCTTAAAAATTCTTTACCAAATGGGCATACTGGTAGAGAAAGATTCTTTGTGCACTCTTTACAGAATCAAACTACATAAGAAAAACCCAACATTCATTTTCAGTGCTGTGAAAAAATTCAAAAATTTCACCTCATTTACAAAGTAGAAACACAAATAGAATAATTTGATTTCGTTTTTGTCAAATGAGATTAGTTAATTTAATTAGACATAATCTCCTGATCATCATTCTAATTTTAATCTATTTGCACTGATAATCACCAATGTCTATTTTTCAATTTTTGTCTATTAAAAATCATACGAATCATTGTCCGATAAACATTGTAATTGACGATTTGGGGTTAGGGTTAGGATTAGGGTTAGTTTCAAACAAAAATTTAATAACCATTTTTTTTTGTATAGACATTGTGTTTTTCATTGAATAAGAAATAAGTTTTTATTTTTTGAATTTGATATTGTGTCACTCTTCATAAATAATGCATTTATTTGCATGTTAGCTGTCAAAAATGACGTTTTTGTGTGTTATGAATGGGGGTGTCGGTGATGGTATGAATGTATGATAAGCATGAATGTTCGAGAGAGAATGTTGTGAGGGTAATTCGAGATTCGCATTCCATGAATCTTGATTCAGGGATTAATATACAAAACACGAATTTCGTGGTGCTTGTTTATCTCTTAGGGGTCAAGTATGCCAGATGACTGCTCAGAGAAAGCACTGAGTAGTGTCCGACGGACTTGTAAAGGAACACTGCTAATAAGTGGTGGTGGTGCGCTGAAACACGAAGACAAAACAAATAAAGACGGACAACTAGTGCAGCTTGTCGGTTGTGCACTAAGATATAATGATATATCAGTAGACTTTAGATATAAAGGTACATTAGAAATACTTCTATTTCGTAGGAATTAGAATGATAGAACTTTAGAAAGACAAAAGTCTCTTAGAATACTTAAAAGAATTCTGACTTTATGAATTGAAATTTAAATGAAAAACAAAGTGCAGAGAATGAAAATGAGTAAAAACATTGCTTCAGGGCACATATTCCAGTAGAGAGATTTGTTACCTTTAGACTTATCTGAACTGTAAAATTTCCATCATTCAGCTTGATCTACTGAAATGTCATTTGAAAATCATTTTAGGTTATTATCAATGAGCTGTTAAAACTCACCCTTACATATCAACTTTTTATTTTTTTGTGCCACATCTGGATTTTTGACACCATTTTCTTCTGTGGGACAATGGATTGTGTCTTACCATTTACTATTAAACATAATACCTATCTTAAAAATTACAAGGTTAATCTATGTAGGTTTGCAAACTTAACTAGATATAGCTCTTCGATGTTTTAGATAGTTAATGTTTTGGTGTGAAGCTTTGATAACAAGATGTAATTTTGCCTTTTAAATCTATTTCTCAAGGACTCAATTCTAAATGTCATATGATATAAAATATTTGTTGATATGGGATGCGACAGAAAACATCCACAAATCAGTGCTTTTACCCTAACCCTAGCCCAGCCCTTAGCTGTACCTAACCTTTACCATTACCCCTAACCCTTAGAGAAGACGCTCCTAAGTACAAATCAGTTGCTGTTTTCTTCTGCCTAACCATTTCTCAATCCAAATTTTTGTCTTGAAATTTTTCATTGGTGGACGATTTCTGTCGACCCCGTTGATATGTGTTTATTCTTAGCTAAATCCGAAAAATTCATTTGAAAATATGTTAAAATCATGTTCCAGAATAGAAAAAATAAATCTGTCTTGGTATATAGATATGGAAAAAGTATTGTTTGTGAAAGACTTCAAATATTTAATTTGATAAATAATGCTCACGCAACTGATAATAATTATAATATGAGTTTACATTGGTTCTGATTTTTCTCTCAGATTTTACTAATTTTAAAAATCTAGAAATATCTTCCTTAGGGAAATCATTCTTGAAAAATTTGTCAAATATAGATTTAAAGAATTAAATACATTTTAGGAAAAAGTTAGCTAGAAAATATGGTTTGATTTAACAATAATTGAAATGTATAATACTCTATTGTGTTTTTCAATTCTATTTGATCATTTTTTAAAAAATACATAGAAACAGTAAACAACAAGACAAAAAAATTCAGTATCTTTTGAACAAGCAATGTCTTCTTTGGAGCAGTTTTCTCAGAAATATTCCGAATGAAAAAATATCCATCTTTTCATTCAATTCATCAAGAGTAGTAATTTTCTCTGGAATTATAAATAGTTCGAAATAATCATTCTTTAATTTCTGCAAAAAATATAGATCACATTTAAATTTTTTATAAAGAATAGTTTTAATTTATTATTTTGACCAAAAGTAAAACATTCATCTCATTAAATTGGCCATTAAATGAAAAATTATTTTTGTGATGATATTGAATGGCCAAAATACAAGTTTCCATATAATTAAAGAAATTTTTAACATCGCTAATTAGTGTTTCCTTTGAATTGAATATATCAAGAAGATTCCTCATTTGAAGGGTTTTAGTAATCTTTTTATTTACTGAATCAAAAAATAGACTGTCTATTATAAAAAACAGAGATTAATTAATAATAGTCATTTATGAGAATATTTTCAAGTACTCTACAAAACCTTCAGTTTTTATTGAATTAGTAACATTTTCTATAAAAAGTTTTCTTTCAAAAAAAATCGTATGGTTAAAATTTCCAAAACAAAGACCTAAAAATAACGTAATTACTTTTTCTTTATTTTCAGTTTCCTACATCTCTTCCACATGGAAAAAAATTCACCAAATGTATGGAAAATAGGATTCAAAACTGAATTTAATGGAATAAACATAATAATAATAAAAGCATATACATTATTACTCATTTGTAGATTTGAAAACACTGACCAAATTCCTAAAAATAGAAAAAAAAAGATAGTAAAGGTTTGAAAAATGATAAATATTAGAAAATTAAAAAAATTCAACCCAAAAGAGAAATTGGTAACCAAATAATTATATTTGATGAAATAATTAGATAAATTGATGGTGAAATAGTCTTCTTTCCATTCATAATCTTTTCTCCGATATTCTTTTTACTTTGCCTAACTTTTTTCAAAATTAATATATATAGAAATGCATTTAGGAAACAAAGCAAGAAGATAAAAACACCATAAACAATAAATGAATAATATGATAGTCTATTGTGTTTTTCAGTTCTTATTTGTAATTTGAAACAAATTGGAGAATCATTGTGAATATTCTAAGAAAAAAAAACAAGTTTAAACATTCATAATTATTTCTCTTTTTTTTTATTAACATTGAAGTAATATACAGGAAATACTGCCAAAGCTACACAAATCCAAAGTGAAGTTATTAATGTTAAAAGTGACAGTTTTTTTGAAAATTGAAAACTTGCAACAGAATTTATAGCATGAAATTTTTCAAAACTTATAACAAGTAGACTAACTGTAGAAAATAGAAGTGAAAAATTCATTAAAGCTCCTATAATTTTACAAAGATTTCCAGAAGTCCAACTATGTTCATGTTCAAAAAATTCCCCTCTAAAACAAACGTCTACTGATCCTAATATGACTAAACAAACTGAACTTAGAAGATCACTTGAAGACAGTGAAATATAAAATATATGCGATGGTCTTTTAAATTTTGATATTCTAAAGAAAATTGAAAATATATTTGCAGTTAAACCAAATAGGCCTAACGTCCATAGGATGACTTTTAATAACACAGAAGCTAATAAATCTGAACAAGTATTAAAAACAGATTTCTTAGGAGTGCATTCTGCTTCAGAACTCTTATATTTCCAGACAAAGCAACATAATACAAAGTAATCACTTTTAACCATTTCTATTAGATTTAAATGCTCAATTATTATTTTACTATAATCAATTGGATATTTTGACATCGATAAATCCAATATTTTAATAGAATTCTTTAAAAATATTCTATTTTCAATATATTTAATATAACAATCTTTAATTTTTAAAATAGTCAGTTTTGGCAATTGACCAAAGAAAAACTGTGGCAGTGATTGAATCATTGTATAAGAGATATCTAAATATATTAGATTAGGTGAATAACTAAAATTAATTAGTTGTTTTAATGGATTTCTTGAAAGATCAAAATATTGTAGGATTAACATTTTTTTCCATTGAAATATATCTTCCATGCTAGTTAATTTATTTTTTTGTAAATTTAAATAAATTAAATTTTTAGTTTGAAAATTCTTCCAAAAGTTATTCAAATTACAATTTTCTACTGTTAAATGAGTGAGATTTTTTGAAATAAACTTTCCATAAAATGTTCTAAAATGATGAAAAGCCATTCTTTTGTAAATTTTTAAGAGTTTCGAAAGGTTGAAAGCATTTTGCTTTTCCATCGCAAAAAAGGAGATATTATAAGCTTGGAAATATTTACAGTTGCTTGAGCAAGTTTGAACTGAAGATTTGGGACAAAAAATTTCATCATTTCCATGTTTACAATTTTTAATACCGTCACAAACTTTTGTTATGTTTATGTATAAAATTTGATTTCTGCATTTAAAAAATCCTTCTGGTTTGAAATCATCTAAGCAAAAATTGAATTTATTTTTTGTTGATAAAGATTTGAAATTAGAAAATTTCATTCAATTTTTTAGTATCTAACATAATAATATGACTGAAATTTTCAACATCTAATTTATAGATTTACAGCAATTTTCTTCATCTTCATTAGTCCAACAATGATTAATTCCATCACAAATCTGTTCAATTGATATACAATATTTCATTTTTGAACAAAGAAAGTAACCTTTAGAACATGATGTTCTACTGCAGTTAACAAGATTTGAAAATGGGGTATGGACTTTTGTTAGAAGATCTCCCTTAGAATTATAGTTCAATTGACATAAATCATCATTTTTTTCGTTAACATTTTCAATTCTAAATTAAAGAAGTTTTTTCAAAAAGAAATTTATTCTTCAAAGGAGGTATTCACAGAAACTATCCATGATTGTTCATAAATCTTAGATCATCCCCAAAGTCAAAAACTCTATCATTTTTATAAATTACCCTATTGTCCATCCAGAATCAGCTCTGTCTACAAACCCTCCCCACTACCAAAACAAATGAATAGTTTCTGTTGATTGATTTTGACAAATCTGTGTTAAGTACTTGGAAATGAAATCTTTTTTCAGCATTTGCATGCAAGATGAAGATTGTTCGTCAATTCCATCCAGACAATTATATGTCAAATCGCATTTGGAATTGGAATTTTTACACTGACCGTCACAATAAATTTGGGATTTTTTATTGCAAACTAATCATTTTGAAAATGGAACTGTTAGATTATTTTGTTTAAAAAAACCAAAAAAGAAAAATAATACTTTCAATTGTTTGATTAGTTTCTATTTTATATTGTAGACAATTCTCATCTGTATCATCTAGGCAATTGATTTCATTGTCACATATTTTTTGAGTATGAATACATTGGCCATTTTTGCATTGTCTACAATTTTTTAAATACTGAAATAAATCAATATTCAAGAAATAATAGTTAGCTGAAAAAACCTGTTGTTTTTATCACAGATTTCTCTATCTGTATTTAAATTATTTGAGAAAATAGGAATGAAGTTTTTCAATAAATGTGAAATTACCACAAAACAATTCATCAGAATTGTCGGAACAGTCTTGATTAAAATCACATACCAGTTGATATGCAATTTGTTCATTGTTAAGTAAACATTTAAATGTTGTAAGACCTGAACAATTTCTTTCATCTTCTCCAGAAAAACAGTCTTTAATACCATCACAGACTTGTACCAAACTAATACAAAATCTATCTTGAGAACAGTTAAATGTTGAATTTCTACATTCAATAGATAATTTGATAAAAGAGTTAAAAAAGCTTAAAAAGTTTTTTTGCGGATTAATATCAAAAAATTAAAGTTTTTCTCACAAAAGTAAACTACTTAGTTTTGTCAGTTAGAGCCTCTTTTCTATCTAAAATTTTACTCAAAATAATTTAATCAGTTTAATCAATAAAATTATTATAGAATTTACAAGAATAAGTTTGACAAAAGATAACATTCCATAATTTATGCATACAGGAAACTGCTTGTCTATAATAATATGGCATTGCTATGATGTAAATATTTCTTTGATCTCTAATATATTGAAAACATTCACTATTCAAACTAGAACGAGATAGTTCCTTGTAAAAGAAATTAATAAAATATTGAACAGTTTTATTTGTTGCATAAGATATCCAATTCTGCAAAAAAAACTAATTCAAATATGTTCAGTTTAATAATCAAAAAAGATAATTTAACATTTTGTGTCAAGAATTTAGATAAAAAACTGTTGGGTAAATTTGTTGGACTAATTTTTATCGAGTTTTTTTTCTTGTTCAAAGCTTGAATGGACATTTGTAAAAATATTAACATAAAATATCGTTATATTATTAATTTACTGGTTGGAATTTTTGAAAATGTCTTTTCGGATTCTCTTGTTTTTGAATTACCAGTTTTTATTCCAATATCAAATGAATAAAATTGCAATAAAATCAGATAATCAAATATTTGAAAAGCAAACTTGAATGGTTCATCAAAAAATGTAAGATTTCTATGGTTACAAATCATCTCCATCTCTGAGTAGGATATTTTAGATTTTGAATAAAACAAGTAATAACAAGTATTGAATATTTTAAGACCATCTCCACAACCTGTATACTTAAATAATATAAATTATTTACTTATTTTTTCTTTTTGTCTTTAAGCTACCAGAAGTTTTTTCTTTTGTACATTTGATACTGTAAAGTCTATAAGTTTCCTCTACTTCATCAGTGGGCCTATTGAATAAACAAAAGAAAACAATAACAACTACAAAAAAATACTTTTAAAAAATTTTGTTTGCATGATCATACAATTTGTTCAATCTTGATTTTGACCATTCTATCAAATTGCAATTAGATAAATTTTTATTCCATTTCTGACATTTTAAATCAAAAATATTGTTATAAGAAAAATAACCAAGTGATTTTATATTTTTTATATGGAGAGATCCATCAGAAAATCGAAAATATTGACAAATTAAATTCAGTTCAAATTGTTGAATAGCTAAAGTTGAAATTCCATACCATTTATTCATAAATATAACTTGTAATAAACCAGTATATTCTTGTAAATTATCAATATTATCAGTAGTGAAAAGTGAATGATTCGCATTAAATAGTCTAAAACTATATTCTAAAAAATCAAATTTTGTAGAGAGGCAATTATTTTATTAGGAAATTTATTTTTTCAATTATAAGATACCAGTCAAATTTCGTATTTTTTCGCATGCAATATCAAAATATCGTGATTTGTCAATAAAACTTTTCATGGAACAATTAAAAAGATCTTTTTCAAGAATTTTAGAACACATTGAGAGGAGAGGATGTTTACTAAATTTGGACTATTCTAAATTTATATACTCAGGTAACAGCTGAATTGTTTTATGACTTACCAGCACATTTAGCTCCACCACTGGAGTAGAATGACCACAGTATTGAAGATTCTGAATTATAATTTACAAGATATAATACAAGAGATTCTAAAGACCATGACAAAATCTCTCATTGCTCTTTTTAAATAATTATGTCAAACCTTGAAAGAAGATGCACTAGTTTTTAATACAAGTGGCTTTGGAATAGAGTTTAACCTTGTACAAACAAGATTATCAATATGTTGTTTTGATGGTAAATAATGTTTGTCATTTGTTTTTGAGTATGGGAATTGGACAGATTTTGATTTTGAAAATTCACTATTAGAATGTATAGTAAATTTGAAATAGATTTCTAATAAACGAAATGCTTCTTTATTTAAATAAAGAATCTTTAAATAATTACCTGACACCTTTCCAAATGAACATTTTATTGTTATTCTATCAGAATTTACTATACTCTCACCAACAACTGGCCTATTATCTTCAAAACTTGAAATATGTATTATTTTCTGCGGGACTATTGTATTAGTATATCTATAGTAATGTACATTCTGACAAATTTTTTCTGTGATATTGTCAAATGAAGAAATTCCATAAGTAAATTTCTGCCAACGTAAAAGTGCCGGAAAGTATTTTTTTCGTTTAATTCTTGCAAAAAAGATGACTAAATAAATGAAAGATATGTATTTTTGTGGAGAAGCAAAAATGTTTAAATACTATTCTACAAACTAGGTGCATTAATTTTATAGCACTTCATGCATGAACAATCCAATTTTTTGGTATGATTTCTAAAGAATAACCATTCAAGTTCTCCATTAGTGTTCAAGTACTTGGTTCTAAATGTTGCTGATATAATTTTTGTTTTATTTAAACAATAGAGAAAGTAAGCGAAAGTTCCTTACCAAATGAACAGTTACAAGGATAGGAAAAAGCACCATAACTATCATATCCTGCTTTGGAACAAACGATTTTATAGCTAGTTTGATGACATTTATTATGCTCAAAATGTGATGTTATATTCAATTTTTTATAAAATTTACTCAATTTAAAAAGAACATGAGTAAATTTTTCTTCAAGAATATCAATTTTAATTTTCAATTCATCATTACAAGAAATAGAAATAAGAATTTTAAGACAAATCAAGATTTTCTTGATATTCATAATTATTTGTAGAAAAATAAGAGTACTTTTTTCTGTTGTAACAAATACGTTTTATCTTAAATTTAAATAAAAAATTAACAAATATATATGCGTTTTAGTAATTTAAAAAAACATATGACAAGAGAATGATAATTGGTTTGGTTTGTAATAAAAACTACAATATTAAATATACAAAATTCTCATGTAGAAATGATAGGTTACAAATTCAAACATTCTTAATAAGATATATCATTTCCCTATTACATATCAAAAGAATGGAAATATGATACTTTTATTTTCTTAGGCAACCTTTTGCACTACGAAATAGATAATAAACCCTAACCTGATTGTGGTGTGTATGTTAATAGTGTCAAAAATAGAGTGTGAACAAAACAAAGCTAATTAGCTATGTTCTATGTTAGTATAAATGTAATGATTGAATGCTTGAGGTGTGAGTGTGTGTCATGTGTTGACGGTAGACTAAAGCAGGCTTATATTATTGTTGTACAGCTGACATCGTGTCTTGTGGATGAAATGAGGTGAGGTCAAATCAAACCATATGATGTGGCTTTATCATTCATTCATCATTAAAAAATTCATAGTAGATAGTCAAGATCACTCTATAGATCTAAAAGTTTTGTAACAAAGGGAACAACTACTTGCAAAGAGTATTGAAACTTAAAATATGACTAATTTGACAAAATTCACTAACATAGCCATTTTAAAAAAGTGTTGAAAAAGTATTATTAGCTTAAATTGTAAAAAGAAAAGTACATTGTTTGATAACATGAATACTTCAATTCATTCTTGTTAAGAATGTAATATGAAAAAATAGATATTTGAACAGCGTTTCCTTTTGAGCAACATTTATAAACATATCAATTTTTCAATGTGATTTTACAAGATGATTTCTCTGCTCTAACATCATCTATAGAAATATGTGTTTTTACTAGTTCACTAAAGCCCTCACAAATAGAACCTTTCAAGTTTGTCCACAAATAATCTTAAAAAACGAATAATAATAATTAACTGCTTCAGTTAGAAAATTTAGCATCAGAATATAAGGAAGAAGTATGTCTGCTTAATACTTGTTATGTTGAGTAGTAATGTGTATAAAAATCTGCTTAAAAGTGAAAAAAATATAAACTTAGAAGGAAAGTATAATTGACATTTAATTGAACTGCTTTTAATACAAGGTAATAAAGTTATAGAGTAATTAACTGTAATATTAAAGTTTAAGATGCAAATGATATTTGTCTATAATTTGATAGAATCTGTTACCACAAATTATACATGCACCTGCTATGCCATAGACATGAAGGTCAGGAAGTTGTGCAAGAGAATTACTGAGGTCTTTTGTTGCCTGGTTATACTCTTTCTAGTGCCAACTTGGTGGAGTCTCATCCAAGACTTTGGTTATCTCAAGCCTTACAATCTTGCACTGTACACAAATTTGAAGTAACACATTTATTTTATAAATGTATTATTTATAAATTGTCTTAAGATGTGTCAATTTTGTTGTTACAAACTATCAGGTTTTATTTAACAATTATAGTTTTACAATAACAAAGAAGTCTCTATTCACTGAGATGAGATTCCGTGCAAAAGTTTCTAAATGAAGAAAATTGCAATAATTTGACAAAAAAATACAATAGAATAAACAAGAATCCAACATATTATATTGAGGATAGCAAGGGGTTGACAGAAAACGTCCAGAAATTTCAGAGTAGATTTTGGATTGAGAAATGGTTAGGAAGAAGAAGACAGCAGCTGATATGTACTTAGGAGGGTCTCCCCTAAGGGTTAGGGGTAATAGAAAAGGTTAGGTACAGCCAGGAGCTGGGTTGGGGTTAGGTTAAAACCACTAATTTGTGGACGTTTTCTGTCCAAGTCATTTTATAGCTTCATTTTTGTAAGAGTTTGAAAGAAGAATATCCTTTACCTCTACCAAAATGATTTTACTCTGTTATTTTTCTAATCCTTCATGTAGACCCACATGATATTTATATATATCCTAATCAATTCCCAAATAAAAAAGGCTGAAACTTTCTCAATTTTATAGCCTCACCCTGATATATTGTCTCAAAAACAGTTTAACGAAAGTATACAAGATGATATTTGTTAACAATTGCCTTTGATTTTGTAAAATGTAAATAATTTTTTAGTTCCTCAAATAACCTACAGATGGCTCTGACAACTCATTAAAAGGAATGTCATCCATTGAGATTGAAAATTTGCTGTACATCATTGTTTCTAAACCTAAAAACCGAACCCAATTTATTAATGCTCTTTTTAGGTTATATGTAGGGTACAGACAACAGTATTGTAAGTGTAGGAATAAATTCAAACAAGTTTTAAAACTAACCATTTCCTAAAATGTTTTCAGGATTGGAAATATTTGCCAACAGGTACGTTTGTACCCGACCCCATATAAATATGCTCATTTATGATAATATTGAGGATTAGCCAGAATTTGAAGTAAGAAGAGGATAAGAAATGTTGGACTATATGCATTATAATTTTTATACATTTTGAAATAATCAAGGGATTTTTATACTTTTGTTTCTTTGTTTAAATATGCTTTTGAACTGAAAGTTGGTCAAATAATAACTCTGTGTCACTGTAATCCACTTCAATACCTTTCTTTGGCTATATTGATCAAAATATAAAAAGGAAGAAAACGGCTTGTAGAGATACATACGTTCATTTACCCATTAAATTCCAGTTTTGAAAAGAAGTATTGAATTTAAGTTGAACTGTGCTGATAGAGAAAAACACTGTTGATCTATTTTTGTGATTTTATGTTCATACAAGTTGAAGTAGACATTCTATTATTTCATAGATAGCTGAAAGCCAATGGGGCTGACAGAAAAAGTCCCAATGCGAAATATTTGAAATTAACATTTCAGAATGAAAAATGGTTAAGAGGAACAAAGTAGCTATTGATTTGTAGTTAAAGGGGTTCCATCTAAGGATTAGGGGTAATCAAAAAGGTTAAGGAGAGACAAGGGCTAGATTAGGGGTAGGGTAAAACCCAACTTTATTTAATGATAGCCTAGCAAATTCCCTAAATTTTTAAAAAAAGTAATAAAACAGAAATCAACTGTTCCCAAACACTAAAAAAAAGGATACTAACAAGTATAGTGATTCAGTAAATTTCTTCAAACTACACCATAATAAACCATGATTTATTAATTATTGCTTAAAAATTGTTCAAGTGTTTTAGGAAAAAGAATGTCATTGATATTCATCAGATTACATCTTTGATGGTCTCTTATAACCATTTCACTTGGATAATTTTTGCAATTTACTTTAATTATTGAGAAAGTCTCATCTTGAACATTTTGATCAAAAAAACTTATACTTTTGATTAGTTGCTTCTCCAAGAAGTCCACCTGATGACTTGTGGGAATTTAGATTGTTGATATACACATCTAGATATTCACCAGTCAAGATTTTTTTTGATTTCCTTTTCAACAAAACTACTCTCATTAAGTTTTGCATCATTTCTTTGTTGTTACCTCATCACGTTATACAATACCATCATCTAGCAATGTTACAGTGACAGTGGCCGTACCAGAACTAGTAATATTTAAAGTTGGGGTTTTAACAAAATTAAAATCAGGATTGATTGATGCTAAACTTTAAAAAGAGAAAAATTGTTGATGTTGAATACAGGGAAATTCTAAAAAAATATATTCTTACCTGCAAGTTAGTGGCAAAAAACCAGTAGTTATTTCAATTTCTCTTAGAAAGGAGGATTTCCCAAAACTCTGGAGGATGATGGTACAAGAGTATCTACTTTTTCAATATATAAAATGTTAAAAATAAGTTTATTTTTAAGAGGTAATTTATTCTATTATTTAGAATATTGAAATTTTGTCTTTTTTTCTTCAGATTGAAATTATTCACTTATAGTTCCTTTTTAGTTGGGATTTGTTTGGGTTTTTTTTATTGATTTTGTCAAAATACCGAAACAGAATTCTGACACTTCACGAGTTCCAATTGTTTTTGGGAAGCAGACATAGAAAAATTAGAAAAAAGCATTAGAATTACCTACTTAAAAAAAATTATACTGCTCATTTTAAAAATTTCCATTTTTGCTGCTTTAAAAGAATCACTACTGGCTCTGAGAGGGAATGAAATCTTTTAATATATAGACTTCTTTATTTGAAAATGCATAAAAGGTATAATGGATATAGGTTAACAGTGATATAGTGGTAGTTTTGAAAACTGCTTTTGAAAAAGTCCATTGACTGTAGAAGCAATTTTCAAAATATAATTTTTGGCTAAGAACTTGATTGCCTATTGAATTTAGCTTTGTGAACATAATTCTTATATTTTTTTCGATTAAATGAAGTTCCAGTCTTCAAGATTTTATATTAGCTTTTTCATTAGTAATTAGTAGTAATTAATTATTATTATTAAAGTATAATTCAAAATGGTCAAATATACAATCCAC
>CAJFCJ010000078.1:0-53167 GCA_904063045.1 Dimorphilus gyrociliatus
TAAAATGGAGAATAAACTACTCAACTATCATTATACAACTATAAAAGATTGCCTTGAGAATGTTAGTTTGTTTGAAACACATTTAAAATCCAAGAGAATTGTAACAACAGATTCATTAGAGGAGTGTGGGAATTTTGAATCAATTTTTAAAAAGCATATTTGTCATATGAAAACAGGAGATTTAATTGAAATATTACTTAATATGGACTTGGAAAAATGTTATAAATTAGTTAATTTAATAAAAAATACATGGAATAATTTATTAGAAAAGAGAAAGGAATGTATAATGGAAGAATTTGGAACAATTAAAAAATTTCCATTCCAAAAGTACAATGATACAAGTATTAATTTTAAAAACATTTTAACACCAGTTCAAATTGTTCCATCATCAAAAAATTCACAAAATAATTGTACTAATTATAATAGTGATATTGATGATGATATTTATCAATGTGTCATTGAAGAGGGTTGTCAGAGAATACTAGTAAGAGGAGATGCTGGTATGGGCAAAACTTTCCATTCGATGAAATTATTATATAACTGGGCAACTAGTGATAATTCGTTGAGAGACTACTTACTTTTAAAAGTCAATCTTGCTGATATAGAAGATGATGACGATTTAGAAAAAACACTATTTCTAAACAATTTTACAGAAAACACTGGAGTAAATTTACAACTTTTTCAATATTTCTTTACTGATTATGAAAAGGATTGCAAAGAGAGAAAAAAGATACTTCTTCTTTTAGATGGAGCCGATGAGCTGAAATATGAAAATTCAAAATTTTATTCCATAATAACAAAGATAAATCAAATAAAGTATCCAGTCATTGTTTGGTCAAGACACTGGAAAATGAGATATGTTATAGAAACGTATGATCGGATTTTTGAAATAATTGGCTTTAGTCCATATAATGTCAAATTATATTTTCGAAAATTTTTCAATGAAGAAAATACGCCATCATTAACATATGAAAATATGTCAAATCAACTATTTAAATATTTAAATGAAGAGAAAAAAGATATTCTAGAAATATGTCGTTATCCACTTGTTGCAAATTTAATTGCAGGTTTATGGGAGGAAACAAAACACGAAAAGTTGTCTGATGAATATTCAATTTTTAAGGAAGTTATTAAGATTACTCTCTCAAATAGAGGTATTGAAAAAGGTAGTAACAATTATATTGAAGCCATGAAATATTGTTCAAAAGTAGCATTTGAAAATTTAGTTTATGATAAAAAAATCAATTCAAATGAAATTTTTGAAAAAACAAATTATTTTGGTGGAATATTAACTCCAGTAAAAGTAAGAGCTACACTGAATTCTTCTACAAACAAAAATGAATATAAATTCATTCATTTCTCATTTCAAGAATATCTAACAGCAAATTATATCATCAAAGAATTCCCAAATGAAGTTTTAAATACAGAAACATTAAAATTAATTTTGGATAAAAGTAAAAATTTATATCTTTTAACGAAAGTTTTCTTGTTTATTCAGCAAAGGAACAGAGAAGTTTTCATTATTCTGGTGAAAATTAATATTAAAATTCTTTCAATTGTTTCTGACACAAATGAACAAATTATTCAACTTTTAAAAGACAGGAAACAATCAAGTGAATTATCAGAAATTAAACTGTATTCATTAAATATGGAGATTTCAATGTGGAAACTAATTACTTCATTTTTTAATAATTCAATTACAGAAATTGATTTTTTTCATGTTCAAATTGATTTTCTTAAGTTTATTGCCATTTCCAAATCGACTTTAAAAGGAACACTTAAAACGTTAAAAGTTTGTGGAGGTGTCAAAAATTCCATTTCAGTAGAAATTCTTGAAAAATTATTATATGAAATGGTAAATTTGGTTGAATTAAATATTTCAAATATTCAATTTGAGTACAATGAAAAAATGGGAAGTGTTACACTATCATCAGAAAATTTAAAGAAATTAACATTGAAAAATTGTAATATTGAAGTTTTGGGAGAAAATTCAATTGATTTGCATTGTTCTAATCTTTGTTTTCTTAATTTATCTGGAAATAATTTACAAGGTAAAAAGTTGATGATTCAGCACAATAAAGTGCAATTGATTTTAATTGTTTTTATTTTGTTCACAGAATCCAGTTTAAAAAGTTTATTTGAAAACATTGAAAATATAATGGAAGATATTCAATATTTAAATCTGTCTAGAATGGAGGATAATTCAATTGCTTTTGAATATGTATTTCAACAGTTTTTTAACTTTTCTTTTAATAATTTAAAATCATTAAAAATGAATGATTTTAGATCTACAATCAATTTAAATTCACTAATTCAATTCTTGAATAATCATAGACAAATTGAAAATCTTGAACTGAAAGGTAATAACATTGAAGAGAATTTGGAAAATTCCTTTTTCAATTGTCTGCTATCAATGAAAAATTTGGAAATTTTAAAACTTCCACAAATACATTTTCTACAAGATAAAAATATGGAAATTGATGATGGCTACACTGGAGAAACTTTTCTAAATTTAAAGTCATTAGATACTGGTGAAAATTCATTAGAGAATCCAAAAATGTGGAAATATTTTAAAAGAATGTTAAGTAATTCAAGAA
Organism: Dimorphilus gyrociliatus; assembly: GCA_904063045.1. NCBI lineage: Eukaryota > Metazoa > Annelida > Polychaeta > Dinophilidae > Dimorphilus > Dimorphilus gyrociliatus. The sequence goes on from CAJFCJ010000078.1 coordinate 2,598, forward strand.
AGCTAGTTGAAGTAAACTTAAATAATTCAAAATTTATTTCAAAGCAATTTCATATAATTTTGGATTTAATAAATTCAATTCCTTCATTAAATTATAGAGAATTCAAATTTTATTGTAAGAATTGTAATTTAAAGGTGGAGGATATTGAAAAAGTTGCAAAAATATCAATTTTCACACATATTGATCTATCATATTCAACATTTTTACAACATTCAAACTTTCCAAAGAATATAACTTTTGGAAATATTTTAAAAGAATTATGTCTGGAAGGTTGCTGTTTGGAAAATGAATTTCTTTCAAACTTTTCTGACTTACTACAAAATTTGTCTCATTTGACAAAACTCAATATATCCTATAATAATTTTGATTCAAATTCAACAAAGAAGTTTCTGTGTAAACTATGTGAAGAATCAAATTTAAAAGAATTATATATTCACAATTGTAAATGGAATTTGAAGTATATTATAACATTTTGTGAAATAATTGGAAAAATTAGCAAACTACAAGTATTGAACTCACCATTTTTCTCAAATATAAACAATATAAATACTTTAAATGTAAAGGAAATTTTCAATTCAAATAATTTTAATTTACATTTTATTGAAATGATAATGAAAGATTTTAAAGATATTTTGAAAATGAAATATTTACATTTGGATGGAAATTTAAATTTGAATTCTGATGTGTTTTTACACATTCTTAAACAAACTGGAAAAAATTGTTTGGAGACAATAATACTTCAAAAAAAGTTGAGAAATGATGAATTGAATATATTAAATACAATAATTCGAAATCAAAAATCTTTAATTAGTATAAAGCTTTGTCAACAAATGCCAAACATTTCATTTACAGAAACTTTTAAAGCGATTGAAATAATGAAAGCTTCCAAGTTACAATGTTTGGATTTTACTAATTGTAATCTAAATAGTGAAACTGCTAATCTAATTCCTAAAATAATTGAGAAACATAGACAAATTACTTCATTATATCTTCATTACAACAAAATAGAATCAACTATTGGTAAAAAAATATTTGATACTATAAAGACTTTTTGTGAAAATTTGAAAATAATCGCTTTTGATGATTGTGAAATTGATTCAAAAGTTGGTAATATAATTGGTGAAGCAATTGGGCAGCAAAAGGAACTTGAACAACTTCTTTTGAATGGAAACAAAATAGGATCAAATGTTAGTCAACAAATTTTTAAAATGATTAAACAAAATTGTTTTAAATTGTCTGCTATTAATTTTGACAATTGTGAAATTACATGTAATGTTGGAAATATTGGTGATGCATTTGAGAATTTGACCAGTCTAACAACTCTGACAATGCAGAATAATAATTTAGGATCAAAAGTTGGTGGAAATATATTCAAAAATATTCAAAAAAAATGTGTTAATTTAATACACCTATGTTTTGATAATTGCAAATTTGACCAAGAAATGGGAGATGTTCTTGGTAATACTATTGCTAAACAAAAAAATTTAAATGCACTAGCCCTGTCAAATAACCAATTAGGATCAAAAGTTGGTAGAAATATATTTAAAAATATTCAAAATAAATGTTTCAATTTAATACACCTATGTTTTGATAATTGCAAATTTGACCAAGAAATTGGAGATGTTGTTGGTTTTGCTATTGCTAATCAAAAAAAATTAAATACACTAGTCCTGTCAAATAACCAATTAGGATCAAAAGTTGGTAAACATATTTTTGAAAATATAAAAAATAATTGTTTCAATTTATGCACACTGGCTTTTGATAATTGTAACTTGACTGAGTATGTTGGAAATGAAGTTGGAGATGCTATAGGAAAACAGAAAAACATATCATTGTTAACTATGCAGATGAACAATTTAGGTTCAAGTGTTGGTAAATGTATTTTTGAAAACATTAGCCAGAATTGCAGAAATTTAACAAGAATATCATTTGGTAATTGTGGATTTAATTCTAACATCACTAATATTATTGGTGAAGCAATTGGTAAACAAAAAAGTCTACAATATCTTTATTTACAAAACAACAATTTAGGAACAGAATGCTGCAGAAATATATTTCAAAATATTTATCAAAATTGTTCAAATTTAAAACATATAAATTTGGGTAATTGTGGATTTGATTTTGAAATTGGTAATATTATTGGAGATGCAATTGGTAAACAAAAAGGAGTAGAATCATTAGTTTTCGATAATAATAATTTAGGAACAGAAATTGGTAGATATATTTTTGAACAAATTTTAAACAATAACTGCACTTCTTTAATTAATATTACGATGTGTAATTGTGAAATAAGTGATGTAATTAGGCCAATTGTTGCTGAGGTAATGGAAAGACAAAAATACCTTAAATTTTGTGCACTACAGAAAGTTCCTGTGGAACAATGCAAAGAATTTTTTAACTATGTAGAGTTCTAACATACCTAAATAAATTAGACATAAATATCTTTATAGATATGTTATTTAAACTTTAGAACTTTGAAAAGTCTAGAACTTTAAGGAGACCTTTATTTCATAGGAAATAGATTCTTTGGCCATAACAGATGGTGCCACTATGAAATTAACAAAGGAACAAACAATATAGAAAAAATGCATGTCAAACTTGTTGCATCTTATTCAAAAACAGATGCGGGAGAGGCAGGCTTGTTTTTGTAGTGCTATATGTTAGCCATAATTGATTAAATAGTTTTCGTGTTTTTGTTATATGTGCATTATGAGACCGTTACATTTCAACTTCGTAAGTCCTTTTTACCAAGTGAACCCAAGCTTTGGAAAATGTATAAAAGGGAATACATTTCCCCAGTTTGGCAGTTCAGTTCTATAACTGTCAGATTGTTGTTTAAAATTGCTTATTTAGAACTAGAAACTCATTTACTCAATACATATTCTTTAAATGAAAAATACTGGCATTTTGTTGATTAATTTCTACCGAAATTGCATTTATTAATATGAGATGAGATAAGCTGTATTTTAAAAATATTCCAGTTGAAGAATACAATTTTTTTTCAGTCTGTCTTCGTAAGAATCAATTCCATTGTGGGGGGATGCCTCGACCTTTCTCTGAAGTGTGACTTGAGATCTCATTGAAAGGATGATTTAGATGAAGAGAGAACTTGTCATAAATTCAATTCAATGTCTACAAATTGTTTGCAAATTATTACAAAGAGCAATGATAAGAAATACGATGTAGAATATAGTTCTATGGAACGATTACAAACAAAAGTTCTCTATACGTTCAACAGTTTAGAAAATTACTCAAGAGAATTAAGATGTGGGAAGGGTTTTACCAGTGCACAGATTATTTTTATTGTATATCAATTGAGCAGATTTGTGATAAAAATATTCCACATTGCACATTAGCTGATGATGAAATGAATTGTTGTACGAGAGAGAAACATAGATATGAAAGAGATAGAAAAGTCTGACTTTTAGATATATTTTCCATTGCAGATAATTTCCAACCAAAAGGCTATTTCAAATGCAAGGATGAGTTATATTACATCAATACTAATAAAATTAAATAAATAGTAAAAACTGCTCTACATTTGTTTGTCATTTGGAGATTTATTAACTGGTATATATGTAATCCTATTGGGAATAGTGGATTCCTTGTACAGAGGGAATTGTATATAAAAAGATCACTTTCGGAGACACAGCATACACTGCAAAATGATGGGAATATTGATCATTTTTTCAATAATATTTTCAAATTTTAGCTTGCTTCTAATTGCAATTATCATATTAAAGCCATTTGATGTTCCTAAAACTAGGCTTAAATTGTATACAAATTTTGTCTTATTCATTTTCTGTTTAGCAATATCAACCATCCCACTTTTCCTTTATGATGTAAAATAAAGTACCTTTAGGAGAGATGTTGTATCTGAAAAATGCTAGTAAACCACTAAGTTGTTGAAGATTCAGATTTAACCCCTTAGCAAATAAAAACTTTCTTCTCAATGTTCGCTGATAATTGTACTTGTTTATTTGTCTGTTTTCACTTTGTCTCCTGACTTTTTAAAAAAGTTTTCTTATGTTATCGTATTTTTAGAAGTTTTTGTGGAGAAATTTCAGTGCTTTCTCATGTCTTTAATTTAATTAATAGTTAATGGATTGTGTAACATTTTTATAACCTCCTGAAAGATGTGGAATTATTAGAAAGATTATCAGGGGCATTTACCAATATAACATTATTGGAAGGGGTCGAGAAAAATCGTCCCTGGGAAAAAACAGTATGATATTCTTTGTATTGAATGGTTTCTTGAATATTACAAGATTATACAATTTTTCAAGAATCTTTCTCTCCTGGTCAATTATTTTATTATTAATTCCAATATACTAGGCAAAAGAAGAAGGTAGGACTTTTGAAACAAGTGTTGGCATTACTCTTTCTTTCAGCTGAAGCAATTTTAAACAGTTTCTACTTACTAAAAGATAAGGCTTTTGTGAGAAATTTTTGGATTTTTTTCAATACATCGAAAGTACTTGAATTAAGAATTCAATTTATACACCAGATTATTGAGAAGTATTGCATTTGCTGTCCTCGTGCAGAAGATTAGGTTAGCCTATACAAAAAAGGTTTAGTGCCTTAACATACTTTGTTAGTATTCTAGTAACTTTAAAACTTTATATAACACTGTTAGCTTTTTACAGTTTTAATACATTTTCATAAACATAGATTTATTATATTTTCATTATATTACCATTAGTTTCCAATTACCCTTGAAATATCTTTTCCCACACCTGCAACGTTTTTTCTCATACCTTTATTGGAATTGTAAACAACAGCAAGTGACAAAATAAATATTTCACAAACCATTTCCCTAAGGATTTACATAGCATACATCAACAGGTGATAAGAGTGGGTCATTTACTGTTATCCTATAATAAAACCTTGAAATGACGTCATGTTGTCTTTCGCAGACAAAAATAAATCTGTGATAACCATTTTGACTAATTGCAGAAGTTTTCATTGAACAGAATCCATTCGATTCGTCTTTGTTTACATTTTCATAAAATATTTGAATATTTTGCATATTTTGAATATTTTGATCAAATTTAAAAACAATTTCCGGTTGAATATCATTAGAATGATAAGTTAGACCATTCAAGTTGAAAGTTTCAATTATTGTTGTTGAAGACAATAATGTCATACATGTCATTAATGATTTATCATTTAAATATTCATTTTCCTCTGCAATGCAAGACTTATTTCTATGAATGAGAATCTTTTTTCCATCTGTCCAACAAAACAGACAAAATTTGTATAAATATACAAATACTCAACAAGAAAATATCTTCATTTCAATTAAATTTATTATAAGCCTACCTAGATCGTTGAATTTTAAATTATGGTTAAAATTCATTTCAGCATTCTTCCATAATATTTGTGAGAGCTTATTAATTTTGAATTGAGTACTTATCAGTCTATTCACATTATAAATTAGACCTCTACCAAATTTAACAATATCGTTTGACGTTGATATCCAAAACCTATTCCATTCATTGCATTTAATATTTTGTCTCACAGCTGAATCAGTAATTTCCATTGCAGGATCAAAGGTTATAAGACGACTTTTTGCAATATTTGATATAAAAATACTCATTATTGCATTATCGCCCAAATACAATGAAATGTATATTTCTCCACAAGAATTTTCTATGCTCTGTATTCCGTATAAGCTGAAACTGAATGCTTTGAAATTGTCATAAAGCTGAGGCGGAAGTTGATAGGCAAAACTGGAATTGCCCTCAAGAAAGTATACTCTTTCAGCTAAAATTTAAACATAAACATTAGTGGTGTGTGTTATTCAAGTTTGTAATAATGTAATATAGACTTTTGACAAACACTTGAATCTGGGCGAATCCAACATTGCCACTACCAACTTTTTCTCTCACTTTAAGACGAAACCCCGTTTCGATAAATTCATTTAAATATTTAAAACATTGTTGAAGAGGAGTTTGCTTTAAATGTAAATATTTAAAAAAACCAGAAGTTCATTCCACCTTGACTTTTGTAATATATTTGGCAATGTACTGCCTGCTAGTGAGGCAATAGATTGTTGGTTTGCCATATATTCCAAAGTTAACTATAATAAATTGTCCAATACAAGAAGCTCCACTACAAAAAGCAGACCACTCCTGATTCTTTACTGTCTGGCTACTTATAAAATCCAATGCTAATGAACACTTCCAAATATTGCTTAGTGTGGACTTAGCTGAACAAGTAGCTCCATTACCTTTGAAACTTACATCTGTAAAATATTGAGTACTATCCTCATCTTTAGCAACATTACCTGTAAAAGAAAATTTTGAATTGTAATGGCCTAGTTTAAAAACAATAACGAACTGTCATTAGCATAAATAATGATTGAACTGAAGCCAGAGTCCTTATTAATCTGTTTATGAATTGGAGAGAAACCTATGCTATCTATTTCTTTACCAAAATTGAATTTAGGAAGGAAACATTGAATTGCAATTTCAGTATTGAGTGTCATTGTATAAGATTGATGGCCATTGTAAGTAATTTTAACGGCTTTTGCCTTGTTCGATACAGTAAGAAATGTTTGAGAGAGACAAAATTCAGTGATATTGTAAACTTTTTTGAAATTTATTGTAACATATTGAGATTGGCAATTTGGTTCACAATTTGTTTGCCAAATATCCATATTAATCCAATAAGGAGAAAGTAGATTTTCACATTTATAATTGTACTTGCTATTTGATGGTTTTACTGAAGAACTATAGCAGGTAGAGTTGACACTCTTATCAGCAATGTTAATCAATCTTCCTTCTAAATTCAACATAATTAGACAATTAATAAATAGAATAATATTCTTATAACAAACAAGAGTCAATTACCAGTTTTTGCATGTTTTAAAGAAAGTAATAATAGAAATACAACCCTAATTGTATAGATGATATTCATATCTGAGAGAGAAGAGGGGAGAAATGTTAAATACATTATATTCAAAAAGTTTTTATAATGTGGAAAGTGATTGATGTATATTTTAAGACAGTGAAAAGTTTTCACAAGATTAACATATATTACTAATCATGTCCAACTTGAAATATTAATCTACAGCATAAAGAGCTTTAAAGACTCTTCTTAAATCGACCTTTACAGCTTACAGCTAAATGTGAAAAATCTGTCCAAAAAACAATCCTAAATCTTTTGCTAATTTTACTTATTTGTAGGTTTTTTTTCACACTTGTAAACAAGTCTCTTACTGAATAATTTCTTTTTCTATCAATTTTTTATTATAGTAAAATAAAAGTTTCTGTTTGCTGCATAAATTAGAATTCTACATAAAAGACTTTCCTGTTACATACTGTAGCATAATTATTTCAATATGCAACAAAAGAGTACAAGAATAACCTCAGTATTTAGGAATAGTAATGAATGGGGCCGACAGAAAACGTCCCCAAATGAGATTTTTGAAAGCAACATTTCGGATTGAAAAATGGTTAGGAGGGGTAAAGTAGCTTTTGATTTATAGTTAGGGGGGTTCCATCTAAGGGTTAGGAGCAATCAAAAAGGTTAAGGAGAGACAAGGGCTAGGTTAGGGTTAGGGTTAAATCATGAATTTGGGGGCGTTTTCTGTCGTATCCGTAATGAATTAATCAATTCAAATTTTGTTTGTAGTGGTAGGGAAGATTGTGCTAGAGAAATTGATAAAAAAGTCTGTAATATGCCTATCATTATCAAAGACAAAATAATCAATGATATGAACTATTTGAATGGCTAATTAAATGAGTAATGTATTGACAAAATAGACCATTTTGAATATATTTCCAACTTGATTGATTATCAATTGTCTTAATGGATTAGATGAATTCTTTTCCAATAATTCAAACCAGCCAATGAAATGCAGTTATAAACACTGCCAGAATAATGGGAAAATAATAAATAATAAATTACAAAATTTCTATTATTATGGTTGTATTTTAAATATTCAAAATTGTAATTGGAAAGTAAAAAATAATTGGTTCCGTTTTAACCTAATTGAAAACGGAGAGGAATTACAGTGGTGAAAGAAATTTTTCATTCGATGGACTGTTTTTTTGTAAGGGCTATGTTGAAGGGTAATCAATGGCCTCGTTTTGACTAAAATGTAGGAAATTTTGTCTAGTTTTGTGAGTAGTTTTCAGATACTCTCTACCTCTCCTAGTTTACAAATTATTTACATATTTTTGTCAGTATGTATAATTCCATACGGAAATTTTTTGGAAAAGGCAAGCAAATTTTCCATACGCCCCATATAAAATACGATTTATAAAAGCCACAATAGATTTTTTTAACTATTTGCTGTGAAATGCCAATTGCTTCAGTTTATGTTTGATAATTCTATCTCACAAGTACAAATCTCTTTACTAATTTTTATTATTGCCGTCTTTTTCAAAATTTAAATTTAGCTTTTCCATGTCAGTTTTGATGATTATAAAATCTTTTGAAATGTTTTTACAAATTGGGCACTCTGGTAGAAGACCCTGTGTACACCCTTTACAGCAAGAAACATGATTGCAAGGTAAAAGTAGTGTATTTGCCAACTTGCAAAAACATATTTTACATACAAGTTCTTGAATAATACCATAGAATTTTCTTGATTCTTCAGTCATCTATTTTCATCAAAAAAATAACCAACTTTTATTTACAGCATTATGAAAAAATTCAAAAATTTCACCTCATTTACAAAGCAGAAACGCACTGGAATAATTCAAATTTCTTTTTATAGTAAATTTTGATGATTAATTCGAAGGTGCATTACCCTTTTTCTTAGTCATATAAAATACGGCTTGTTGAAAACGCCCATTGTGTTTTTATATATACCAAATGTTTTATAAAACTTGTAAAGACAGACAAAACAACTTTAATAACAATACATTTCAAATGTTAATACTTTTATTATACAAAAAATTGTATATATCCATATAAAATTGATTTTTTTCATAGCAATCAATGGATCAAGCTATTATCAAACTTAAACTGTCAAAATGGCATATTCCACCTTTCGTTTACAACTCGGTTCTATTTGGACCAGTATTTACCTACAACCCCACAGCAGGAGAGTACAGTGTGTATGTCCACATCACCCATACAGTCCTGATTTGGCCCCATCTCATTTTTACCTGTTTGGACAACTAAAAGATCATAACAGGGGAGTTGATTGCAATAATTTGGATAAATTAGAAAAGACATTAGGGAATTTTTGAGAAAACCATTCTCCTTTTATTAGATTGGGATTATCTTGCTTCGATCCAAATGGGAGATGTGTTTGAACATAGGGGGATTATTAAAACATGAAATAGTTAGATTTTGTAGACTATAGGCTATAATACAGTATAGACAAAAAGTCCCCAGCCACCCTGTAAAATTTTTAGTTTTCATATTAAGATATACTGAATAACTACTTTGAATTGGTAATAATAATTATTAATATGTAGAAACTAATATCCTTTACAAAAAATTATCAAAAAATTGTTTTTCTTTTAAAAAATGCAGTTTTAGTAATTATACCTCGAAAAAAGGGGTTAGTTAAAAATGAGTCACCATCTATTTAATCAAAAACTAGGGGGCTAAGCTGCATAAATCAAATAGGAAATTATCTTATTATAATTATATCTTTGGTTATTCAAAAAAATGGTGGTCATTGATAAAGGAATTCGTCATTTGGTTGTTGAAAAACACCAAGAAGGGCTATCGTTGAATAAAATTGCCAAAATACTAAAAATTTCGAGGATCAGTGCCCAAAATATCTGGAAAAAGTTTCAATTGCATTGTACAATTGAAGATTTACCCAGAAGTGGCAGGCCAGTCAAATTAAGCGAGCAAGATGAGAGAATATTATGCCTTATATCTAGCAGAAATCCTTTCTGGGGAGCAAAAAAATTTTGTCAGCCTCTAAATTAGCCTCAATAATATCCCTATCTACTTGCAAGAATGTTTTAAGGAAACATAACTTGAGTGGCTATGTTGCAGCAAAAAAACCCCTATTAAAAAAAAGGCATTTAATAAATAGGAGAAAGTTTTGCAAAAGACTCCTCTCTTGGAGCACAGAGCAAATTAATTCAATTGTGTTTTCAGATGAGACAAGGATAAATTTATATCCAAAACACAGGCAGTTTGTCAGAAGGCATCCAGCAGATAGATTTCAAGCAAAATATGCCATAAAAACGTTTAAAGAGGCAAATGGTTCCCTAAATATATGGGGTTTTATAAAAAGTGATGGCAGCAGAGGTATACATTTATATAAAGGTAACTTAAATTCTGAAAAATATCAAGAAATTCTTGATAAATCTTTTCTAGAGAATTATAATAGGGACCAAGTATTCATGCAGGATGGTGCTCCATGCCATACATCTAGGAGTACCTTAAGGTATTTGGATGAAAAGAACATTAGGCACTTGCAAGACTGGCCAGCCCAGAGTCCTGACCTAAATCCTATTGAAAATTTATGGTCATACCTAAAAGGAAGGGTTGGTAAACATATGTGCACAAATGTTGATGATCTATGGAGGGTAACACAGCAAGAATTTGACAATATGATGGTGACTCAGTTTTAACCAACCCCTTTTTTCGAGGTATAATTACTAAAACTGCATTTTTTAAAAGAAAAACAATTTTTTGATAATTTTTCATAAAGGATATTAGTTTATACATATTAATCATTATTATTATCTATTAAAAGTAGTTATTCTGTATATCTTAATATCGAAACTAAAAATTTTACAGGGTGGCTGGGGACTTTTTGCCTATACTGTATGTATTGTATGCTTTTGCTGTTTTTAGACAAATATTCATCGAGTAAAAACTAGCAGCTAGGTCCATACAAGATGTTTTCTAATACAACAAATGAAATGAAGCAATTAATGGGAAGATCAGAAGTGAAATGGCATTCTGCTTTCTAGTAGATGAAAGAGTAAGCTCTTCTATTACTTGATCTTCAGTTTGATCACATGAACTGAAATCAATTTCTTTTAGATTAATTGACAAATGATCAAATCTATCAAACATTTCTCAAATTCCATTTCTGATATGACTATTTTCTTGTAAGCTGCTTAATTCCATATTACAAGTAAGATTGCATTCACTGATATGAACTTCTGTTAAACTGTTTGTACTTTATTGCAAAGATTAAGTTTTGAGTAAAATGAGCTTCTTGTTCTAAACAAGCAAGTTTATACAACTAGCTAATGGTTGAAGAATTGAGCTTTTTACTGTTAGAGTTCTATTCTTACAAAATGGAATTCTTTGTAAAGTTCTGTTATCTCTTATTTCAAATATTTATATTAATGTGTCAATACTTCTAGGTGTGAGGGATTCCATCTGAGGGCCAGCAGGGCAATTGAAAATGGATAGAAAATGCAAAATTTTTATTGATATCTTGTACCATCTTGTACCATCATGTATTGGCTCACTTATACACTAACTGCTAAGCATGGTAAGAAAAATATTTCTACACAGGAAAACCAGCGTGGGAAAATTGCATGATACGATTATATCTATTGTCTAAAATGTATAAATAGAGTTGGCTAAAAATAAATTTTTCATCATGAAATAAAAATGAGGCTGATTCACATATTTTCTTTTTTATTTCTACTGTTAGCTGGTAAAATCAACTGTTTATTTGAATTGAAAGTTGAGACCCAGGCTGTTGGTGTAGAAGGACAAAAAATAGCCATTGGTCTACGACAAATTTCAGGAACACCATCATGCAGGTTTGTATTAAAATTTTTATATATAAATGGGTTAAACTTTCTATTTTAAAGTATATCTACTTCAAAACCAAACGGAACAGTAATTCATGCTGTCACAAAATTGGTTAATTCAGAATATGTTTCCTACGAAGTTCCAAGTACTGAAATTGGGAGTATAACTGAGAGTTTCTTGGCAAAAATTACCTTTTACATGTACACTAGGTTCAGACACAGCAGTTTTTTCACTTCAGAACTTGGTCTGACAATGACAAATTGAAATGTCAAGTCAGCAAGCATCACCAATTACTTTTGGTGTAAAAGATGGTTCTGGTTCTGTCACTTGCACGTGAGTTAAAAAACAAGCACTTTTTAAAATATTCTTAATTTTCTCTTCAAGTTCAGCACTGAATCTACAGATCCTTCGAAAGCAACAATAGATATAGGCGGACCATTTTCTCCTGGTATTAGTATTCAAAATATTATAGCCACAAAGGCTGGTTCAAGTGACTTTGCACATATGAATCATTTAAAGTATGAATAGTTTAAGATATATTCTAACATGAAATTAAATAAAAATAATTAGTGAATTTTAAGAAAATTCGACAAGTTTGAAAATCATCCCATCATTTCATGAAAGCAGCATGGTGTCAAGTAATATTTCTAAAAAAACATCAAAATAAATAACACTAGTTTCAAATGTAATCTCTGTCATCATAATTACCATAAGAAGTGTGTTAATGGTTAGTTTCAGTAGTTTTATTTGTCAAACATTTATAATTTATTAAACAAGCTCTGAGAAATGTCTTTGCTCAGTCTGTTTAAGAATGTCATAATGCCATTTAAAAATGTATAAAAAATGTGATCAACAATATACTGATAAAGCTGCAGAAAATGCCATTGATAGCAATAGTCCAAATGATTATCAAATACTATTTAATTATGATTTGTATAATGAACAGGAGATGAATACTGATAATCCTTCAGTTGATTTTACAAATTCAAGTAAAGGAGCTTGGCTATAGTAGAAGACTACAAAAATATAATAGGAGAGTGGTATGAGGATGATATTAGCCACTCCATTTCTTCCTGGTAATATCATTAATCATCATTTTAAAAAGATTAAAAGAAATTTAAAAAGTCATCTAATTGATGTTTATCAAAAGCTACTATCAGAACAAAAGATCTGTAGGATACAAAAAATAATTTATGCCAACATTTGGAAGAAAATTTATGAATTTTGGGATGAATTTGAAAATGGTGATATTTGTGCTGGTGAACTATTGGAAAAATGTTCACCAGCTTATCATGTATAAATCTGTTTGCCATCAATGTTTCTGCTCTAAATAAATAAGCCTGTGTCTTCAGCATATGGTATTGAATAAGATGTAACAACTTTGGCATGAATCTTTTCCATGTTCTTGTTCCTTTGATAATTCCCAAGTAGCCATCATCTGTTACAGTCAAAGAGTCTATTTGATACGAAATAGAATTATTTCGATAGTTGCACCATTCTAATTCCTATGAAACTTTCAAAGACAAAGTAAAGGTCCGCCTGGATCATCCTAACATTTAAATATATTAGTATTTTTAATAAGAACTGATATTCCCTTCCTCAAAATAGAATATCCAGCAGATATCATCTGAGGGAATGTTTGTTAGTTTTTTCCAATATTGAGTATCATTATCAAGTGGAGGTTTTGTTGCAAATAGAGGATTCATTGCTTGTTTTGTTGTTAAAAGTTTTTCTGGGAAAGTATGTTTAATATTACCAAGCACTAAAACCTAAACTGCTAGTTATAACTTTTTCCTATATGAATGTCCAAAGAAATTTAAATGCTTCAAAACTACATGGCTTTTTCTAATTTTTTTGTGCTGATATCTGTTTGGATTAAAAGAGAGCACCTTAAACTTTTTATTCAAAAAAATAATTTCTTATGCTAATTTCTGTTTGTCCAATTTTGTAAACTTTTCCATGAATAGGCCTATCACATTAAAATATCAATATTTCAGAAAACAAAAAACATATATTTTCTCTCTATAATGATAAGAATTAGAATTATTAGAATTTCTTATTGATAAAAACTTTAACAAAAGAAAAACGTCTTTTGAAAATATAAAAATTAAACCTCTCAGAATGGGAATTTTTAAGAAAGTGCAACATATTTGGATGATATTTTATCTCATTTTCCATAACTGAACCATTGGATATCTTGTGTTCGTTTTTCATTCTTACTGTACAAATTAATGAGGAGAGTAAGTTTCTGTTATTTTTACATCCATTAAGCATTTTTTATCTGAAAGCACATGCCCTAATTGTTCTCTAAAAATTATACAAGGCAACTCTTTTATGTACACAATGATTTACTCTAAATATCTTAAACTATAAATCAAACATTTGACATACAGAAACAGTGTTAACATTATACGTGATTACAGAGAGGTCGTCATATTGAAATTTTAAATGAATGGCTTGTACAATTTTATATCATTCACAATATTACACATAAAAAAGTAAAACAGCCCATATTTTGTTAAAGGGTTAGGTTAAAATGAATGTTGTTGCAAATATCTACAGTTTTGTGGTTTCACCCTAACCCTAACCCAGCTCACAACCCTGTTTTAAGCACTTCATCATTCCTAACCTTTAGTTTATACCTACCTAATTACAAATCAATTGCTTAAATACTTCCTAATTCATTCCCAACCCAAAATCTTATCCAAAAATAACTTCAAAATGGTGATTTTCAACAGGTAAAATCATAGATTTATGGCCATTTGCTACCATATCCATTTAATCTGAATACAATTTCACCTGCCCTTATTCAAGAAGAATAAATAAGACTCAGTTAAATATCTTACAGAAAATGGGAAAAAAATCTAAAAAAATCATTTTTATTTCATACTGACAGTTTTAATTAATTTTATCAAGTCAATTGATTTCTAAAAATAAATCAAACCATCCAACAAAGAAGTATTTGTATTTTAAAAAAAAATTATCCTCATATATATTTCCGTGTGTTTGAAGGCAAAAAGAGTCAAAAACTGAAAATGAAGAGTAAACTAGATTGTGTTTCATTTTCACTGATTTTTCTAAGCATTTTTTGCTGTTTGTAAAAAACAAACCATTTTTTATTTGAAAAAAATAAAGCTAATGTTACTCTTTTTACAGCTAATTTAAGGCAGGATTTCAAGCAATATTTGCAAAAGAATCTGGAACAACTATCTCTCTATCAAAACCTTCAGGCCTTCCAAATTGCGAGTTTGTTGATTTACTACTGAATTATATAAATTAAAGAGTGCTTAATTAAATATCTCAATGTTTACTTTAGCTTCAGAATAACAAAACCCGATGGAACTGAGCTCTATAAAGCATCTTTATCAGTAATGGATGATGTTCAACACAATGTCCCTGCTAAACACTTTGAAAGTATAACAGAAAAGACGATGATTACTCATAGTTTCATATGTACTGATGGAAAAACAGATGCTAAATCTTTTATCTTTAAATCCATAGTTTTTACAACAAATGGTTTAAAATTTGTTTCACTTCTAAAAACAAATGAACACATCTTTTGATTTGAATTTCAATTCTAGATTTAGGAGACATAGATATGTTTAAAATCACCTTAGAAATTCCAGCTTCTGAAGTATCATCGAGAGTTGTGTCGCTCTATTTTCTAGGTGTTAAATTGAATTGCCAGTGTGTATTACTCTAATTATTTTGAAAGTGTAAAATATAATAAAAATACACATTAGGGTTAATGTAAATCTTTTATGCCTTTTTTAGATATTCAGTCCCTAATCCTTATGAAGCATACTTAGATACAACCAAAAACTCTTTCTCTGATACAGATATTTATCGTATTAAAGCTACCAAACTTGAATTCACAAAGTCAACATTGATGCGATTAAGTTGTGAAACGCCTGGCTCTTTTACATTCAGTCTTGATGTTCCAATTTATTTTGCTCCAAATAGTGATCCATGGCCTTCTGCATCAGGTGATCCACATTTTAAGCAAATTGTTTTAGATTATTCAGGTCCAACTACTAAATCCATATGTTATGATGTTACTGGATCACCTGGAGATTATTTATATATTGCTGGCTTTAGTTTAAGTGGTATTCAAATTTATGGACAGCTTAAGGATGACTACTACATTCATAGGATTTTTATAAAATCTGATTCAAATAAAATAACTGTTTCAACAAATTATATAACTCTTGACAATGGAAAATTATTTAACTGGACTGGTAATATGCAAAAGACTAGCTTTAAATCTAAACATTTTCAATATCTGATTACTGGAAAATATGTCTTTATAACATCTGAAGAACATCCAGAAAACACAATTAAAATACAAAAGTCTCTACATTCCTTATCAGAAATTCACTTAGATGCAAGTTTTAAACTCTCACCAAGTGATTATAAAGAAATGGATGGACTTATTGGTGATATTGGGAAAAAGAATTACAAATTTCACTCAGAAGTTCAATTGGATGGTAATATTGGATCAAAGTTCATTTCGATTGACATTGACGACAATTTAATGAAGGGAGAAAGGGTGGAGAGAAACAAGGAAGAATGTTGGCTGATTAATGTGAATGATATTTTAAAACCATTTAAAATATCAAAGTATCTATACAAAAATGTGGATGCTTTTGAAAAAACCACCCAAAATTTTATGAATCTACCATAACCAATTTCTGGATCTTGTATGGATTCAGCAGAGTACACCATCTATTTGCAAACTTGGACTAGAGTCAAAAATTCTGTCTAAAAAACATAAAGGTTGTCAACACTTTGAAGACTATTTTACTATATATTTATTGAGCTTAAAAATTATAATATTGCTATTATATTTCAAACATATAAGAATACAATTTTGGGAAAATGCCTTTTCTTCATTTCAGCCCTTACCTAACCTTCCATTAAAGGAGCAGGCTAATTTCGATCCATTTTATTCATATTTCCATTTAATCCATATAGGAAACCATCATTTATAAAGTTGTTCAAATAGGTATTATTTAGACTGCAATCTCTATTATTAGTTTCCACTACATCCGAAACTATGTTCTCTAATGGCTCAGAAATGTCAAAATTGACAAAAAGTCGTTTTCAGCAGGTGTAGGAGAGCCTTGAAAATTAGGCGTAAAAGCATTTTACGCAATAAATGTAGGTGGAGTTTTCATAATAGGGGAGAGCATATTTTATAAAGCAAGCAAATGCAGGCTTTACGCAGAAGGTGTAGATGTTTCAAATCCATCTAGCCTATCATTACATTCTGGAATAAACTGACTCCTGTGACTCCTGCAATATTTAAATAGAAATAAAAAAAAAAGCATCCTATCATTTACACAAAAGAAATCAATATACCTTTCAATTGGTCTAAGACGAACTTGATACTTTACCTTCTCTACCTGATAGCAATCATCTACAACTGATCAAAAAATACATTAAAATTACTTTAATTAATGAAAAAACATTTTTTACATGATTCTTCATCATCACAGTTTAGGGCTTCTCTGAAAGATTTCAATTCTAATGACTGATTTTCAATAGGACTAAGCACAACGTTTCCTTCGGCAACTAGTTTTCTTCTAGTTTCATAGATTTCTATTTCATTTAGTGTCTCAAATAAATCCAAGTAATTCTGATCTAATTCCTCAAAACTCAAAAAGATCCGTAGTTGATAAATTTCATTTTGTTGTTTCACAGCCAGTGTAAAATTTGCTTTTGGTGTTGCACTATGAGTTGCTTTCATTCCACGCTCAGCAAAACGGATAAGAAAGGTTCCATTGTCATAATCTGCAAGAATTTTTTCTGCGTATCCCTTACTTATAAAACCATAAACCAATCTAAATAAAAAACCATACTAGTTTTTAATGGTATGAATTAAAACTCAAGAATTATTCTTCTTTTACCTCCTCTTCCAAAATGTATTTACTTTTCCTGCTCTTAATGAATTGATACACGCCACAAACCAACGCCAAGGTGTAAAATTTGTTATAAAATACTTTTTCTATTTGTATGAAGAAATTCTGATAAGTGAAATGAAATGTTCAAAAAGTATTTATTCTTACTGTTAAAAGATCATTAAGAGTGATGGTACTGTCATCATTCTCCAACACTGGTAAAAAAATTGAAGATAAAAATGAAAATATTATTTGTGAAAATTTTCAATACTTACTGAATCTATGTCTTAAATAGTTGATTTGTGTAGATGTTAGATGTCTTCCAGTATTTGCATGGTAATAATCTAACAATAAATTCTTAAATTCATTCCATGGTTTCTCAACAGCTTCTCCAAAAAATCTAAGCCAGCTCATAGTTGCTTTAGCTTGAACAACCTGTGATGTCTGCGAAATGATTACAAATGCTCTTGTACTAATAAACAATTTCAATTTGTGATTATTCCACACGAATTCGTTCAAGTAAACATGTAAATAATATCTGAAGGCTGCCACTACGTTATCCTTATCTGTTTTCGGTCTATCCTTAATTTCAACAGTCTTCTTTAAGCCTAGATCAAATTCGAAATTCATCATTTCATTACAATCTAAAACTCTTCTTGGAATTTTATTGTGAAGTTCAAAGGAAGATTGTTGCTTCTCTTCCATGATGTTTGTTTCAGTTATTCCTGTTGAATCTGGCACCTTCAGAGCCTCACTGCACAGGAAACGTACAATAAAGGGAGTCTTTGTGGCCTGTCGCTTTTCTGCCTTGACTGTTTCTGTTGTTGGTAGTAAGATGATCAGGAATTGGTTTATTAACTGTTCAAGATCATCATATAACATATCTGAAGCTGTTTTGAGGTGATCATGAAAAATCTTAGAAGTCTGTTTATCCATAAACAAGTTTGGATTATCAAGCAAGTTGGAATGCACTAAAAGTTCATTATTTTTAACCAATGTTTGTATGATCATGTCAAACTCCTGTATTGATTTAATAAATTCAGACATTCTGCAAAAAAGCATTTTGTAAAAGTTTACCAGTTTACAAAAGAAATATTGACTTACACTTTATCCAGTGCATTTATACATTTAACTGAGATTTCACTGAAGTTTCTTTCCTCATTTTTAAATTTAATACATTCATGAAAAAAGAGTGATGTGGCATTATGAGTTGTGTTCACTATCCCGTTCACTTGTTCGATAAAACTCTATGGACAAAAGTTTATTGGTAAACATCGTAGATGTGTTTATGTTTTATTATTACCTTGAAGAAAGTAACATTTTCATCTATTTGGTTAGACCAATCAAACATTTTCCATTGATAAACACACTCCTACAATAAAGGAAAATTACTCATCGGGGGAAAATCAATTTACTTTTCTATATATATTATAATATTACATTTATTTCTGATTGTATAAGCAGAAGCATTGCTCTTTCCTTTAATTCATCTTCATACTCCTTATTAATCAACGAGAAAACTGAATTCTTGTCAATTTGTTGTCCCTTGGCATTTCTATGCAAAAAAATCATCATCACAATTTTAAATTCCAATATTTTAATCTAATGTGAAAGTAGAAATTCTCACCCTTCAGCCATTTTTCAATATTGATGTGCTATTCCAACAATCTCTTTGATAAGCACAATTAATATGTCGTAATAAATTTTTATCCAGAAATTACATCTGTGCTGAAAAGTAAATGTTTTAACTCTGCTTGTGTATTATTTCCAACAGCACCCTGGTGACAACTGGCAGAGTCAGAATTCCATTTCCGGATTGGTCAATAGATGGAAAAAATAGGTTGTATTAGAAGTTATTCCAAAATGAATAGAAACAAATATTACATAATTTTTCACTGATTCAAACAATTGAAAACATGTTTTGTAAAACAATGATATAACTGAAATTTCTTACTTTCGTATTAAACCGGATACGGAAATAGCAGACGTAAGATTGATTATAAACAGCCTAGGTAACATTTTCGAGAAACCGCTCATATATAATTATATAACCGAAATTTCTTATTTTCCTATGAAACCGGATACGGAAATAGGAGACATAAGCTTGATTATAAGAGGCCTAGATAAACATTTTCGAGAAATCGCTATTGATTTGTCAACAACAAAAGTACATTTTAAAATCTGAGTTATTGAGACCATCATTTAGTATCTCAGATTATTAACAATAAATATGTGAAATGATAGGCCTAATCTGTTTAAATGTAATCGTTTTTGTTATTTATATAATTTACTTAATAAAAATGTCAAAAAATAGAAATCACTGTATTACAAAAAAACTTGAAAAAATTTTTTACCTTTGAAAATTTTACAATAGCAGGAAAGTTATTTCATTGGAAAGATACTTTTTTTTTATTTACCACTTGCTCCAGATAAAAGCATTGTGCACACTTGACATACAATATTAATTTGGGAACAATGGGATATTATGTATATATTATTAATCAGTTTTAATATATGAGTTCTCTCATTGCAGATGTTACCCCTCTCCCATACTACAAGAAGGACTTTAGCGTACGATATTGATACTTTCTGAAATAATAAGATTCTTTTGATAGAATAGGCCTTTGTTTGTACTTCGGGACAAAACAATTCTTTTCAGCTGACAACTTCAGAAGAACATTGTCATGACAACCTCCCAAAAAAACATTCTTCAAAGTATTGGATGACTTGAAGTTCATTACAAATATTCGCTATTTTATCGCCCATCCTTTCATTGCCAGACAGATTTATTGTTTCAATTCTGGAGTAATGCCTTAGAAAATTTCCAATCTTTAAACTTTGTTTTTCTTTTAAATTTGTTAAATTTAAATCAACAATCTTTAAAGTATTTGATGACGTTTTCAATCCTTCAATAATCTTCAGTATTCCATTTCCCATGTTTATATTCCAAGATAAATTTATTTTTTCCAATCTGGAACAATATTTTAGTAAATTTCCAATCTTTCTACTTTGTTTTTCATTTAAATTACAATCCTCCAAAATAAGAATCTTCAAAGTGGATGATGACCGTTTAAGCCCTTTACAGATCTTTGATATTCCATTTCCCATACCAATATTCTGAGATAGATTAACTGTCTCAATTTTAGAACATTGTTTAAGGGCATTTCCAATCATTTTACTTTGTTGTTTATTTAAATTCATAGAATTTAAATTAATATTTTTCAAAGTATTTGATGACATTTTAAATCCTTCGAAAAGATTGAATATTCCATTGCCTATCCCTGTATTCTCAGATAGATTAATTGTTTCTATTGTGGAACAACCTTTCAATACATTTCCAATGTTTTTGTATAGTATTCAAATTACAAGCTTTAAAAGTTATATCTATTACATGTTGTTTTGATTTTGTTAGATTTATCAAACCTTCAACTTCCTTATAAGTAATATGTTTTCCAGACATATCAATAATTTTTTTTCTCTCATCTTCCAGTTGTTTTTCAAGCTTTGAAAATAATTCCATTTGATTATTATCAAGGTTTTTCACTTTAAATTTGTCAATAATATCAGTATTGTTGTTAAGTTCTTTCTTTCACATCTATCAATTTTGTTTAGGGTTTCAGTTTGTCTTTTGTCTTCTTCATCCAAAATTCCATTCAATTTCTTATTCATTTGCTCAAACTTTGTCATTGAGAAAGTTTTACAAGTCTCATGTTTGTCATCCAAACATGAAACGCATAATCTTTGAATACCATGTGTTTGGTAATACATATCTGACTGTTTTTCATGATATTTGCATAAATTTTTCCTGCTTTTTAGATCTTGTAAACGACTAATAAATCGATGTTTTGGGAGTTGTGCAATATCTCCATTTTTTATTTCAATATTTTGTCTACATTCTGGACAGCAGATTTCACAATTTTTTACTTGAAATTTTTGAATACATTCAAAACAGTATGTATGTTGGCAAGGCAGTATTCTTGGATCATTGCCTATCAAACTTCTATAGCAAATAGAACATTCAATTTCATCTTCATAAATGATGATTTGCTTGGATAACATTCCAAATTTCTGGTTGATATTTCACTTTCCCATCCAATATTATTAAACTATGAAGTTCTTAATGATAAAATAATATATGTAAGCAATCTTCTCTTAATATTGAAAATTGCTGTGTGCTATCAAGAAATATTTATATCCACTTTTTTTTGTTTTACAGCCAAAGATATAATATTTTATAGTAGTTGAGTGTTCTGTAGTTATAAAACTATATAAGGATAAATATTTATTATATCGTAAATAGTGTACTTGTCTTGTTTGATCAATTTATGAGTTTGCATGTCCAAAACATATGAACTATATGATTAAGCACTACAATTGAAGATTATAAAACAGTAATGTAAACAACTTTGTGCTTTTAGATCTTGTTTATGGTATCACCTATAATTTGTGTATTGCGCTATTGTAACCACCGAAATTTCTTGCTCATTCCAATCCTTATCTTAAGGATTATAAGATGTAATGAAAAATATTCGTATATCTATGATTTTATCTTAAACTAGCCCTCAGTTTTCATTAACCATTTTCCATAACCTTAACAATCAGATTAATCATAACCATCCAGAGTTATACTATTAAACACTGTAATAACCATTTATTGAAAAGGATTTTTGTAGCTATAACTATCTTATAATCATAAAACTTCTGACAACTCTAATAATTACTTATCAATATATCAACCATGAAAGCATTAATCATAAAATTATCAGGCAATTGTCCACAACTATATATTGTTCTAAATGTACAATTGGTTTATACCTTACCCATCACAAGAATTGACAACTTCAAAATTTTATGAAGTTAAGAGTGAAGTGCTAGAGAAAAATGTTTTCATTAATCTTTTATAATACCGTATATTGAAAAAACGGTGCAGTGACATTTCGGCCCATTTTAGGACATTTCTTGTTGTAAGAAATGAAAATCATCTTCATAATTTGCATAAAAATCTGGAAAATGTTCTTCAATCAAGAATGGACTTGAAAGAAATTCTTCATATAAAGAGAGTAAAAGACCAAAGCATCCTAGAGATTTTGATTTTGAAATCAATCTGAATGAAAATCCAATGGATTTCTTATTAAGAGATATAAAAGAAAAGAAAAATTGTTGTATTATATTTGGCACAAATCATCAAATAAAATTACTGGAATGTTGTAAAATTTGGTTTATTGATGAAATATTTAAAGTTGTTAGAGATCCATTTTATTAACTCTTTTCAATTCATGGATTCTTGAAAAAATATGATTAATATCAACAAGTTTCATTGATCTATGTTCTGATGAGTAGCAAGAAGAAAAACTTTTATATTGCTGTTGTGGAGTAAATTTGAAGAAAGAGAATTGAGTTTGGATGAATTATTGTATAGACTTGTTGATTTAAATATTTGTTAAAAGTTGATATTTCTTTCTCTGCACTTCAGTTATTAAAAAGTATGTACAATTACATTTTTTTTATATTAAAGAAATAAACATAATTGTTCACAAAACTAAAAATTATAATTGTCATGTTTATCAATTAAAGTACACTAAACCTATCTTCAAGTGAGACACAATGCCTTTGGTATGATTACCTTAGAATGGGCCGAAATGTTCTGGGCCGAAATGTCCAAAATGGGCCGAAATGTCCAAAAGTGGGCCGAACTGTCCTGGGCCGAAATGTCCTGACCCCTGAAAAAACACATCAATAGCAGAATAGAGAAGCCAAGGTATTGATCTGTCTATCAATGAGTACACAGACCAATACCTTGGCTTCTCCTCTGTGTGACAAAAAAAGGACAACGAAATGCTATAACATTGGCCAAACACAGGTCTTCATTAGTCAGTTTGAAGGTTCATCTTTAATTACCTGTTAAGTGATGATTGGATATCAGAGGCAAACCTTAAAGTATATAAATCCTCACTATTTTCATTCTATTCATTTGTATCATTTGTTTAAAGGTTCGAGTAAAACCAGTACTGTTGTAAGTGGCAATCACATAAATTAGCCAAGCAAGAGCAGCACAATATGAAATGCCGTTTTCTCTCATCTTGCTCATTTAATTTGCATGGTCTGCCACATTTAGACAAATTCTCAATTATATTGTGTAAGTTGAACTTTTTCCAGATTCTTTGAGCACTGCATCTGGAAATTTCAAGTATTTCCACAATTTGTTTTTTAACAATCAAATAAAAAAACAAGAAAGTTTTTCTGCAATTTGAAAAGATATAGAGAGCACTATTGATTCAGTTGCAAAAGAAAATAGTCATTTATTTAGACAATAAAGATCTATTTACATTTCTCATTTACATTATTGTTTCTATTTCACAGACTTTCATTAATTCTCTTTTATCATTTATATTACTGTAGAATGCTTGACAAAAGTCATCACCACAATTACAATTATACTGGCATTCAACTGGAGAGGCAAGAATCAGATTACATGCAATAAAATTTCCATTGAATGAAGAATTTATTTGATGATCTAAAGGTAGATAAACAATTATTCCATTCATTTCTTTCCCTTGAAACCCAGAATAACAAATTAAATTTTCTCCTTTAATACCAACTTTAAATTGACTTAAACTATTGTCCACTGATGGCCATGGAAATCTAACTGTTATTGGCATTTTTCCAATTGTTTCACATGTCATTTCGTCATTATCAAAAAATTTATGTTCTTTAGAGACTGTTTTTGTTCCAAGTTTTTCATCGAAAATAAAATTCCCATAAAAGCAAATATTTTTATCATAATCTTTGGTAATTTCATTCAAATTCATTTTCTAGAAAGGGATAATCCTTAAAATTGGCTTTTACTTAAATGAGAAAGCTAACCTTCAAGTATAGGCCTGTTGGAGTGAAAGCAATCGCTTTATTTTGATTTTTAGCATCAGAAATTACAGTCTCTTTCTGAAAGTAGCCGAATGCTGTGCCAGCTGATCCTTCATATCCACCAATAAAGCATGTTAATCTTTTATCAGCAATACGGTGATACGATGTTAAGGAAGTATAGTAACTTTTACAATCTGTTTTCAAATAGCAACTACGTGGCATTCCCATAACATATGCAGCACACTGACTCTCTTCTAGACAAATCCTGGAACATTCCTTCACTGTAGAGACAACATAGAGTCCAATATCTGAACCAGCACAATCTTGTCCATCTATATATTTTTTAAAACCAATCACTTCACTGGTTCTAAAGTAGCAGCCATAGCCCACCTCGTGACATAGTTGTCCAACATCACATGTAGTCTTTCCATTGTCGGTATCTTGAAGAAAAAAGTGATTAAAACAAAGGTTATTAATTTCAAACAATTGTGTAGTTTATTGGTTGTTTACCTCCTACTTTTACACGGGAATCAACTGGAATATCGCAAGAACCTATGGCAAAGCTACATTTGAAAAAATAGTTTAGTCCACCAAAAAGAAGGGCACAAACTCGTAATGTTGACCATTCCATTGTAATTTTTTTTCAATTGATTTTGTGTCCCCAATGAAAATTTTAATCACACTGAAAATTCATACTTGCATTTAATTATTGCATATTATTAACATTTATATATGAAATGTAGCCAATGACTACTGATTAAATAGAAAATAACTGTTACAATGATCAATTACTTCACTTGCAGATTAAATTCGCATATAGACACTAATTCTTAAAATTTTTAATCAGAAACGATTTTGTGGTCCTACCTTAACGCCAATCCAGCCCTGGACCATATTTTAAGCACTTCCTGGTACCAAACCCTTAATTTGGACTCAGCTAATTTACAAATTAATAAATTGCAAATACATTATTAATGAAATAAATGTTAACTTTAACATTTTGCTCAGAGTAAAATGACATCCATGACCTTTAAACATTTTACATTTTATGTTGCTTTTCAAAATATCAATGATATTTTCTATGTTAAATTTACTAGTTTGTAAAATATTGAATAATATTTCATTCATTTTAGAAATTTTTATTCAAGGAATTTTAAATGTTAAAATTTGAATTTATCATACTCTTTTTTTTTAATATATGCATTGGCCTTTTTTCTGATTTAAGTTTCTCTACAGCTGAAATAAGACTTGATTTCTGTTTTAAAATGTCTATAAGAATTTAAGAATTTATCCATCATCCCCATAGCAAGCTTTCCAGACTTTCTTTGGTTTGTAAGCTGTCTATGATAAGAACTACATTCCTTTTGTTGAATGCATTTGTTAACAGCTTCCCATTCCTGATTGGTCTATTATAATTTCTCATTCTGAATTGAAAATCATCTATGATTTTAATCTTAGACATACACTCGAAGTGTGTAACTTCTTGTTCCTGTATATCGAAAATAGCCATTTGTCTTTGTTTAGCTTCCTTCACTGTCGGTTCTTCACTCAGAAAAGAAGAAAAGAAGCAGTGGAGCATTACCTACCAGAGGATCAAGGGGTCGACAGAAAACGTCCACAAATGAGAAATTTCAAGACAAAAATTTGGATTGAGAAATGGTTAGGCAAAAGAAAACAGCAACTGATTTGTAGTTAGGAGGGTCTCCTCTGAGGGTTAGGGGTAAAGGAAAAAGGGTTAGGTACAGCTAAGGGCTGGGTTAGGGTTAGGGTAAAAGCACTGATTTGTGGACGTTTTCTGTCGTATCCGAGGATCAATGGTCTGCACTTTATTAACATTAGACTGCTTAAGTTTGGTAGTGACACATCATTAACTAAAGCAAACAATACTGTAAGAATGCTGCCACCAAAACAATTTTGTCAAGGACAATCTTATGATTTTTCTGATGAACCAGTATGTACCTTTGAAACTCAACAAATGTCCAAAATAATGACAAATATTTATGAAATAAAAGCTGAAAAACTGGCATTTCAAGCACTTAAGTGTATGGTAAACGCAGAGTCAACTTTCAAACTTATTACTTCTTTGGAGCAAAAAAGCACAGAATTGAAAAACAATTACCTTGACCAAAAAGCAATGTAGAACAATGCTTAATTCTAAGAAAACTCTAGATGGACAAAAACTTATTCAGAAAGGAAAACTTCGTGAATTTGGTGAAAACAAATTATGATTATTATTATTTGATTTTATTAACTAAATACAATGTTTTAAAGTATAATTGTTGAGCTAGTAGAAGAGTAGAATGCTTGTTTCGGTGGAGGTCATTTCAAGATCATCTTCTCAGATGCTTGGATTGAGTTATGATGATTGGAATGAAAATAGTGAGGATTTATATACTTTGAGGTTTGCTTCTGATATCCAATAATCACTCTACAGTTGCCAAAACTGTCTAATTTATATTTATCACTTGCAACAGGATGTTAAAAGGTTCAACATTTATGCAGGCTAATTGAATTATAATTTGGCAACGCCTTAGGCAAACTAGATATATCGACAATATTTCCAAAGCTGAAACTTTCCGCTGCGAAATTAAAAGTCTTGTTTTTTGAAGATTGCCACTTGGACAAGTAACAATTGACCCACAAGATTTAGTCCTAACTTGTAACCAGTTTGAAAAAGTCAGAAACAGGTTTGATGAAATGCATTTCATTAGCAATATATCTTATAGTTCAATATATGAGTGTGTGTGATTTGTAATAATGTTGTGAACTTGTGTAGACTGGTGTGTTGACTTTGCTAAAATATTTTCCTCTAATTTGTTTAACATTTATAGCTTTTCAAATTTTTAATACACTTGTAAAAGATTATCAAAGTATTCACTTTATTCCTCATTTAAATCAAAAATGTCTAACTGAAGATTCTTCAAAGTATTTGATGACGCTTGAAATCCTTCCAATATATTCAATGATCCATTTTTAGTAGTTTCATTGTTTGTTTCAATTGTTGAACAATGTTTTAGCAAACTTCTAATCCATATACTTTGTTCCTCATTAAGATCACAATAATCCAAATAAAGATTTTTCAAGGTTTTGGATGACATTTGAAGTCCGTCACAAATATTGAACAATCCATTTCCCATATTCTTATTCCCAGATAGATTTATTGTTTCTATTGATGAACAATTTTTTAGCATATTTCCAATCAGTCTACTTTGTTCCTCTTTTAAATCACACCAACTTAAATTAAAATTCCTCAAAGTTTTTGATGACATTTGAAGTCCTTCACAAAAATTCATAATTCCATTGCCCATATTTTTATTTCCTGTAAGATTTATTGTTTCTATTGATGAACAATGTCTTAGTAAATTGCCAATATTTTCAGTTTGTGCTCTGTTTAAATTATAAGCTTCAAAATTAATATTTATTCCTATATTCCTTGATTTTATTACATTTGCCAAATCTTCAACATCATTACATGTTATACCTTTTTCATACATTTTCATTTTCTCATATTCTAATTGGTTTTTTAACTTTAAAAATGTTTTTAATTGTCTTTTGTCAAAGTTTTCTATTTCAATATTATCAATAAAATCAAAATTATTTAAAAATTCATAATGAACTGCAAAGTTTGTATTAATTTCTATTTTTTCTTTCTTTGATCTTTTTAAAATAACTTCAAGTTTTTCAGATTCACAAATGAATGTTTCAAAAAATTCAACCATTAGTTCATTTAGTGAAATAAACTTTTGTCTCATAATATCATAATCTTTCTGAATTTTTTTTATTGCTTTTCTTTCATATTCATTTATTTTGTCCAAGATTTCTGTTGTACTTTTTTCATTTTTATTCAAAATTCTATTAAATGTTTCCTTCATTTGTTCAAATTTTTCCATTGAGAAAATTGTACAAGTCTCATGATTGCCATCTAAACATGAAGTACATAATCCTTGGATACTATGTGTTTGGCAATAGATATCTGACTCCTTTCCATGATATTTGCATAGATTTTTCCTATTCAGTAGATCTTGAACAGAATTTACAATTCGATTTTGTTGAAGTAGATTGATATTTCCAAATCTTATTTTGACAATTTGTCGGCATTTAGGACAAACAATTTTAAAATTTTTCAGTTTCAATTGTTTAATACATCCAAAACAGAATGTATGTTGACAAGGTAACATTCTTTGATCCTTTCCCACCATGGATTCTAAACAAATTGCACATTCAAGTTCATTTTCACTAATGATATATTGTTTGGCTGCCATTTTGAATCAATGACTAGTATTGTTGTTTTACTTTCGTTTTCTATATTTGCAGCTATTAAATCAACAATGGAAAAATTTAGACACATTTTGATAGGTCAACTTATAATTGACATTAAAAACTGTTTGTTCGCTCTAAAGCATATTTTTCGTCTAAATTTTTATGGGAAAAGAGTGATATTAGTGTAATTATTTCTTGTTTTGACTTTGTCTCATCATTACTGCAACATTCAGTTCACATCTGGTTTGGCATTCAAGTAGATGGATTCACCATATTTGTTTATGTCTGTTTGAGTCTCTCAATCTCAATTTGTGCAATTTGAACATATCCCATCATAAGAAAAATTTTCTTTATGAATAATAACTTAACCTTAAACTCTATCTTCAAAAATATTTTCTATTAGAATATAATATACTGTATACACAAATAAAGAATAATGTTGTTGAAATAAGTGATAACTCTACAGTTTCACATGGAAAATGATAATCCAAATGTGCAGTGTGCACTTAGAAACATCAACATAATAATATTTAGACTTAGATATTATAGAACTTTAGAAAGGCTTTTATTTCGTAGCAATTATAATGGTGGAAGTTTAGAAAAAGTGTTATTTCATAGAAATTATAATGGTGGAAGTTTAGAAAGACATTTATTTAGTAGAAATAGAGTCTAGAACTTTAAAAAGGCTTTTATTTCGTAGTAAACATATTCTTTGACCAAAACAGATGTTGGATTATAGAATTAACAATGGAACAAACAATATAGAAAACTTGCATGTCAAACTTGTTACATCTTATTCAAAAACAGAGGCGGGAGAGGCAGGCTTGTTTTTGCAGTGCCACATGTTAGCCAGAAGTGATGCAATAGTTTTTCATGTCTTTGTTATATGTGCATTGTGAGACTGTTACATTTCAACTTCATAATCTTTTGACCAAGTGAACCCAAACTTTGGTAAATGTATAAAAGAAAATACATTTCCCCAGTTTGGCAGTTCAGTTCTTAAAGGTTAACTGGTTGTTTAAACTTGCTAATTTAGAACTAGAAACTCATTTACTATATACATATTCTTTAAATGAAATACTGCCATTTTGTTGAGTAATTTCTACCGAAATTACATTTGTTAAAACTACTTGTGGACGAATTTGGAAGGTTCTATTTGGAGCAGTACTTTGGCAGATTGGTAAATGATTGGAAAGGACGAATACTGTTCAGAAGAAGCAGAAATTCCTACAATTACAATACAACAAAGTATATGCAGTTCAGTTCTTTATAAGCATTTTTTCAAAAACCATATACTTTAAAAACATAGTCAAAGTTCAATGGTTAAGTTGAATGTTATCCAAAATTATTACATATTACAAAATGTGCTGATCACCTATAAATGTATCTGACCTAATTACTTAGGTTGAATGTAACCAATACTTTGGTGTTACTATTAAATGATCAATATGAATGATTTTGGCCGGGATGAGAATGAAACTCCTATAATCCTATGAAGCTAATTGCTCAATTCCTGGAGGATGGTTAGAATGGCCAGCATAGAGCAGTTTAGATGTTCCTTATGGTGAAGAAGGAAGTTAAACTAGAACAAGAGAATACAATAATCTTCATCCAGTAATTAGTCGATTAGAGCAACCAGATAACTTAAAATAACTAGATCAATGCAAAAAATATTGCATTAATGTAAAACTTTAATTAGTTCTTCTAAATACATTTAACAATTAGGGGGAAATGGGTCTGACAATAGCCAGCTTTGTACAGTGGTGAAAGAAATTTTTCAATCGATGGAATATTTTTTTGTAAGGGCTATTTTGAGAGTATGGGAAAACTCGTCCCCTTTTTGTGGGAAACCCGTCCCTTTTTTTTGGGAAAACTTTTCCCCTTCTTTGGGGAAAACTTATCCCTTAAATTGATAAATAATGAAATAAATAAAAATAACTGAAAAAATGACATATTGAATGAGAATTGGGTAGAAAAAAAAGTAGTTCCTCACTTCCTGTTGACAACTGTCTAAAGTGAATAACCATAATTTGATAATTTGGCTTAGTTATTAGAGGTCTGTTGAGAATATAAATTTTGTGAATATATTGTTAAGATTATAGCTTATTATAAGTAGATTAGTTTATGTCAAATATGTGTTTTATTGCATTTTTTCAGTCAAACATCAAATTGAAACATGGCTCCTGTTTGTTCAAGCTGTAAAAATCGATTTTATGGCAGACAAAAAAGAATAAAATGTGTTATATGCAATCAAATTCTTCATCAAAAGTGTCTTCAAAGTAAGTGTTACAATCTGTATAAACTGAGTATTATTATCTTCTTTTTTTCAAAGACCAGAGTCAGTTCATCTGCACTGTTTGTGAAACATTTCTAAAAAACAAATCAAGATACCTAATGAACCAGAAAAGAGTGGATCAAGATGAAAATATTGTAGCTTTGGGTGAGAATGGTCCCTCTGAAAATCCAGAGCAGGGGCATACTGATACTTACATGAATCATGATGATAACACAAAAGACTTATTAAAGATGAGTGGTGAAAATGAAAATCATGCAGCTATGAATGAGAATCACTTGTCTGAAAATCAAGAACAAATGCAAATAGATACTAACATGGATCATGAGAATTATAAGGAGATAAATGAAGGAGAGGAAGAAGAAGAAGCAACATATGTAGATAAAGAGTTTAAAGTTTTGCTTGGTGGAAGTCAGAGAGGAAAGGATATTTTATCATATGATGGATTAGCATTTAAGTTAAAGAAAAGAGGCAAGAATATGATAATTTGGAGATGTAGTGTCAGAAATAAAAAAGTTCATTGTCCTGCAACAGTCAAACAAAAAGGAAATGCTTTTGTGCCAGGTCCTCAAAGTCATAATCATGACAGAAGAAAAAGTTTAATAACAAACATAAAATGTAGGAAAGAAATGAAAAGTGTTTGTGATAATGATGTCATATCTTCAGGTAGAAAAATTGCTGAAGATATTTTATTGAAATGTTCACCTGAGGAAAACAATTTACCCAATTTGGAGAATTTGAGAAGATTAGCTAACATTACAAGGCAAAAGAACAGGCCTATTGAATCAAATGATCCTTTTTTTGAAATAAATGTTGATTTTCTTCCTGATAATTTTCTTCAGAAGGATATCTCATTTGAAAATGAAAGAATTATTATATTTGCTTCACAGCAACAATGCAACATATTAGCAGAAAGTAAAATTTGGTATCTTGATGGAACTTTTAAAGTTGTTAAACAACCATTTGTTCAACTTTTCTCAATCCATTCATTTATTAAAAAAGATGATGAAGCCAAGCAGATTCCCTTAGCTTTCATCTTTATGACTTCAAAAAAGAAGAAAGCATATAAACTTGTATTAAAGGTGAGTCATCAAATATTTCATCTAACTTCATAACTTGAACATATTTTGCAGGAAATTCAAACAATAACAAACTATTGGAATCCTAAAAAGTTTGTTGCAGATTTTGAGTCAGGATTATGGACTGCATTATCATCTATATACCCAGATGTACCAATTCAAGGATGTGTGTTCCATTGGACACAGGCTGTTTTCAGAAAAATACAAGTCAGTTTCTAACATTAATGTAAATTGTTTAAAATTGTTTCTATTTTTAGAATTTGGGATATGCAACTGACTATAAAACTAGCAAAGATGCAAAAAATATGATGAGAAAATTATTAGCCCTGCCTTTCCTTCCATCTCAAGTCATTCCACCTACTTTTTCCACCTTAAAAAGAGAAGCTCTGGAGAAAAATGTATATACAGATTTATATGAATATGTGGAAAAGACTTAGATTAAAAATTCAATTTGGACTCCAGATAGTTGGTCTGTATTTGGAATGAGCATTCATACTAACAATGATGTTGAGGGATGGCATAGAAGACTCAATGTAAAAGCTATGCCAAATACTTGTTTCTATTTATTAGTTGATTTTTTGAAACATGAAGCATCTCTAATTCCAGTCTTTCAAAAGCTTCTATCAGAAAAGAAGTTGAAAAAATATCAAAAAAAATTAAGCATCAAGAAACAGAATAATATTTTCAAGATATGGGATGAATATAAACAACGAAAAATAACTTCATTGAATCTATTGGAGAAAACTGCCAATATTTATTCTCAATAGAATTATTTTCAATTCTCTCAATTTCTATCTATTTCCCTTTAAATACTTTACTTATTTCTCCATTTATTAAATATATTATAACATTCTTTTCGAATTCTCTTACTATATAAGGGGACAAGTTTCCCCAAAGAAGGGGACAAGTTTTGTAGGAAATTTTTGTCTAGTTTTATGAATAGTTTTCAGATACTCTCTACCTCTCCTAGTTTACAAATTATTTGTATATTTTCATGAGTATGTATAATTCTGTATGGAAATTTTTTGGAAAAGCCAAGCAAATTTTTCATACACCCCCTATATCTTATTTATTTATTAATTTTTTAATTAAACGTACATTTATAAATATTAGTACTTTAGCTTCAAGCCATTTTGTTGAATGCAAGTTAATCCTCACTTTAACAGGGACTTATGAAGGGCGATTAAATCCTTCTTCCGTCTTTTATTCAAAATTTCCAATTTTTGTTGAATAGAGTGCCACAAATGGGACCTGTCGAAAACGGCCATAAATGAAATATTTGAAAGTTAGATTTCAGCCTGGGAAATGGTTAGGAGGAATAAGATAACTGTTGATATGTTCTTAGCAGGGTCCCATCTAAGGGTTAGGGGTATTCAAAAAGGTTAGGCAAAAACAAGGGCTGGGTTAGGGTTAGGGTAAAACCATAGATTTATGGCCGTTTTCTACCACATCCGCCACAAATTATCCTTTTTAGTAAATTGGGGGCCGTCATATGCAAGATTCTTCAACATGTGCCATGCATTCTCTATGGGGGAAAGATCTGGGGAGTAAGCTGGCCGAGGTAATACTTTGCACCTTTCAGTCTTAAAATATTTTAGGATAATTTTGGCTTTGTGGCAAGGAGCATTATCCTGTTGGAAGATGAAACTCTTCCCATATCTTTTTTTCAGGAATGGCATGACCTTTTTTTTCAAAAGAGGCAAGTACCATTCCTTTGTGCACTTTTTTTCGATCCTGGAAATGTGCAAGAACCCATCTGGCCGCATACATCCCCAGATCATTACTCCTCCACCACCTATTGGATGCTTTGTTCTTAGATTTTCTATTTCTGGGTTGAACTGCCATGTTTGGAAATTGTTTGGCCCATCTAAGCTGAATCTACATTCATGAGATATAATTGTTTTGTCCAAGTCAAATTTATTTTCAAACCAGCCTCTACACATTTCTACTCATCTTAGTCTATTTTTCTTCTTTAGTGGGGGATTTAGAGGGATTTTTTTAAATTTCCCTCCCATTTCTTTTAGGGCTTTCTGTATGGTCGTCTTTGATACTATTAAGTTGCACTTGGATGCCAACTTTGTACTTGTAACCCATTGTTTTTTTCCTCCTTCATCTTTTTAATCTCCCTCTTCATGATGATTCTGTCTCTTTTTGAAAGGGAGCTTGGTCTCCCTACACCTCCACTTTTTTGGTATGATGGCTTCAGAATGAATTTAACAGAAGATTTTGGAATTTTCAATAATTCTGAAATCTCTCCATAGGATAATCCCTCTTCATGTTTTCTCTTGATTAATGCCTTAATTACTTGACCATATGCCATATTCAAATTTTATTTTTGATACTGGCCTATTAATATTATTCATGTCTATCATACTGATTGAGTACACTGTAACCAAAAAGGCAATATGGAAATTTATAGTTCAAAATATTTTAGTTATCATGCTAATTTTGAAATATTCAATTTTTCTATATAACATAATAGAAACCTAAGAATACTTGTTGCATATATCAAATGTAGCATTACATATTCTGACAACTATTGTTGACAATGTCATTTTCAAGGTTGTTGTTAAAACTTGAATCAATTTTTCCCAGGATTAACTATTTACTTGCCAATTGCATCATGGCTTTTTTATGACTAATTTTTGAAAATGAAAGTATATGGAGAATTGGTTTATTTATGAATTATCTACAGGGACTAATAACAGTGTGAAGAGATGACACAATAACATAAATGATAAAGATTTGAACCCTAACTGGCTAATGCAATATTAGTTCAAACATCATTTATGCTTCATAGTACTCTTTCTTTGATAGTAAATACTTCGATATTTTTTATCTTGAATTCTTAAATGTTTTTCACTAACACATTCTTAGTATTATACCTGCTTTTCTTTGGTATTAATAAAAGAAATGGCTAGAATTTCATGAGTAAAGCTTTACCCCTAATGGGTATGATTTCACTCAGGTATGGTTTAACCCCACTATGGCTTCATCTGTTCCCCACAAATATCATATTTCAGAATTAATAATATTCCAACTATTACTACAGTATGATAGAAATTTCAAAATTGTGCCAAAGGAATATGTATTAAGTAAATGTGTTCAATCTAACATTACTGTATAGATTCTACAGTTAGAAATCAGACATCTGAAAATCTTCAGAAATGCATTTCATGAAATAAAAGATGGATTAATAGTAATCTGAAAAGCTTATGTGGTTATAGATTGAGATTAGGCATTATTAAGACTTTTCAATTGCACCGATACATGAATTATGAAACTTTGGTTGTGTTCTGTCATTCAAGCGAAAGATCCTTCATAATTGGAGTTACAATGATCAATGTATAAAAGACTGTTACGATTCCAGGCATAAAGTGCTGCTGCACCTTTACTCTCTCTAAGAACACTATTAAAGTCCGATTCCCTTACTAAATGTTTAGCCTTTTCAATCTTAGCTGGGTTAATATTTGAAAGGTTGACTTCTCGAATTTTGTACAAAAGACCTTTTGCAGTATACAATTGAAGATGCTTTTGACAGTTTTCCCAATTATCTAACTCAGACTCATCAACTCCTAAAATTAGAAGCAGTGACTTTATTGCGGCATCAACATCAGATGAAGGGTTCAACATTGTACTCAACTCTCCCAAACATCTGGGATCACAATTCAACACTTTTTCATTCAGAATTTCAGTTTTTGATTTTATATCCAGACTTCTGCAAACATCATCCACTTCATTACTTCCCAGAATTTCATTCAAAACACTTATCCAATAGTTGGCAGATTGTTGATTTTCTTCAAGAGAAATAGCTTGAATACTCTCTGCTAGAGTATTACAATCTTTGTTATGAACTTTAAATATATTTTCAATCTGGAAAAATTGAAAATGATTATTCACTTAAAATACATTAGAGGAAATGTAAATGATATATTAATACTGCATTAATGAAAGATGGCAATGGAGGTTCTTCAGATTCATTCAATGATTTATCATTCTTCTTATAAATCTAAAGTTGGAAAAAAAATGAACTTTTCTTGTCTATTTTGCTAAACACTTGAATTATTTGTCTCAAACAACAATTTTTAGTTTCTTACTTTAAATTTACCAAACCAGTCATATGAGTTTGAACTTGAATTAAAATTTATATACAAATCCAACACTCCTGATTCTTCTCCAGTGTTACCCATAACATTCCATTTATCATTAATACAATCAGCATGAAACCATTCTTTATCTGATGATCTAACAACAGCAACTTTTTTTGCATTTGGAATTTTTACTTGAAATTTAACATCTGTGTTGTAGTATAGTTTGTGAAATGGTTCCATCAATAAACAAGGGTTTTTAATATTGGGAAATTCAAAACTTTCATTGAATCCTTGGCTTACAACAAACACACAACTGTAGGCTAGACCATAACTGCTTGTTGAGTTGCTCTCTCTTACATAAATATCATAAGTGTAAATACCTGGCATTGGAAATTTGACCATAAACTTAACTTCAGTTCTGTTATTGATATGAAATTGATATCTATCCAGTTCAGTTTCAATTGCAGATGAACAGGTGTAAAATAAATGACACAAAAATTCACATTCTTTTAATTTATAAAATCTAAAATCAATTGATTTGTAGACATGTTGTAAAGGCAAAAAACCTTCTTCTGTCTTTAATTGATGCATCTGAAATTTTTCATATTGTCCAATTGGGATATTCAATTGTTTAGCCGCAATTTGAATTTGCACTTTTGGATCATTTCTACAAACAATCATAAAGGAACATAAGCCTGAATAATCCCCTTCTTCACATCTCTTCTTAGCATATATGTTTAGAACATATTCTCCCTTTTTAGGTAAAAACACTCTTATACAGGCTCTGTTGTACTCAAAAGTTGTCAGGCAATGCTTTCTTAATTCTGTCTCCTCCATATCATTACTTAAAAGTTTAAAAGTTATAGAATATTCCTCAGTATTGGCATTAAATTCAATAATTGCATATCCATTTTCATCACAGTTCACAATTCCAGTTTGTGGATTAAAATTGGAGAAATTTAGTTTTCTCGTAATATTGTTTTCTCCCATTTTATTATAAATAGCTTTTGGAAAAAACAATTTTTGTTTTGGCATTTCTTCGCCTGGTAGGATCTGGTAATTAATTATGTAAGCACACAAGAATTTTGTTGCTGTCCATATAATAAATTGATATTTTGCAGGAAAAGGAAGCCTCAGCCAAATCACACATCTATCCCTTTTCCTTTCAACAAAAGCAATACAATATGTTTTGATTTGACCATCTTTAGTCACCACCATTTCATTCTTATTATCACAAGCTGATCCATTCAACATATATAAATAAAAGTTTATGTCACAATAAAAATTCTTGCTAATACCAAATATGATTTCATTATTGGCTTTGTTTGTTTCAATGGTTTGTCTAGGATGAGAAAGAATTGACAAGCCATTGTTAAAAAATGGCATCCGTATTATGGTTGCTTCAAGAAATTCTTGTTTTGTAAATGAACGAGCTAACAGCTGATTTTTAGGATTGTCAGGGAAAAATTGAAATATGAATTGTTCTGGATTAGAAAGAAAGTATTCCTCTTTAAATACATAAACTCGTTCATCCTTTGAATGTTTGACTTTGTCTTTATTAGATATTAAAGTCCACCCTTCCATATCACTTATTGTATGAAACCATGCCCAATGTGGATGGCATATGTACCATTTATTAGAAACTTTAACAATAGTCCATTTACAAATGCCTGTTTTATCATTTTCAAAGCTTTTATAAATGCCCCAAACTGTAGCACAAGAAAGATTTGCTAGGCTAACAGAAGTATAATATTTTGAATAGTACATTTGATATAAAAGTATTATATTTAGCCCATTCTCACCTGCAAAGTTTTGTAAAAAGTGCAGTATTTCTGCCAGTTTCTAATATGTTTTGTATTTCATATCCAACTGTTCCAAAAGGTAAATTATTGGTGTCAATGTCTTTTAATTTTGGTGAAGTAATCCAGCGAAAAATTATTCGAAGTTTTTCCATTTCATCTTTGCAAACTGCTGTTAAATGATCTACTAGATGAGATAAAGAATTTTTCGTAATCATTGGTGTTATTGCCTCTAAAGCAATTTTGTCTAACTCTTTAAAACAATAGTTTTTGAGAGCTTCTTCTTTTGTCAATGGAGAAGGGTATGGTTCATCTGTGTTTACCTATTATTGTATTTCACAAAAGTGTTATAGGTCTACAACATAAGACAGGTTTTTAACAAATAGAAAGTGAAAGTAAAAATAGAAATCTGAATTTTTTTAAGTAAAATAAAATATGATGTGACAGAAAACACCCATAAATGTAGTGTTTTCATAAGCTATGTCTTACACAATCATTGGGAAATGATTCATTTAAATTGAACTTTGATACTTGACCCCATGGAAATGTTTCCAAAGTATAGAAAATATTATAAAAAATATAGGTCACCTGTTCTCCATAAGAATTAGCCCACTCTCTATTTGCTATTCTCAATTTGATGTCTGTTGGATAAGGAATTTCAGTATAATCCATTTCGTTTGAAATATGATCACTATTTCTGTTTGTAATTGGCTCTTTCTCTTATGAAGACAGGAGACTGAATAAAAGATTGTGGAAGACACATTCTTACTTTCTTTTCTATTTTTAAAACATTTTTTTTCTCTTGTTTAATTGTTATGCAGATTTAAGCTTTTTTAAGTTTTGAATTAGTATTGTAAGTAAAAGTAGTAGCAATTATTCAACCAAAGAGAAATACAACCTACCACAATGTATTAGAAATATACAATGCAAAGGGGCTAAATGTTCAAGTTACTCAAAGTTGGAAATAAACACAGATATATCGAGATAAAGAGAAAAGAAAAAATCAGATACAAACAGCTAGAGACTCATGTCAGCTATAATTGTCTTTCATCTAATATAATCACTAAATCATCATCTAAACAGTTACACTTTTGATTTCTTCTTGAGATGAGTATGAACTCATACCATATATGGTGTAGTGGATGGGTACTTCGCCTAAATTTGGCTGTGAGCCAAATTTCCTTTACGTTATTTTATAATTACCTTACGTTATATATATTTTAAACCTAACCATATTTCATTACCCCTTATCATTTTCGATACGTTATTACTTATTATTACTGCTGTATATTTACTAGTAAATATAGTAAATACGTTAAATCTTTAACGCGTTGTACTGCTCATTCACCGACTACATATGGTATCACCATTGTCATCTGGTTAAACTAGGATATCATTGTTTTTCTCTAATAAAAAAGTTTGCATGTAATTTTTCAATAAACAAATATAGATATGGCATCCTTGTTTAACAGCTTTTATGGGAAGGTCACTGTAGAGTTTCAATTGCATGCCATATCAAAGGCAGCAAAATACTGGATCATTTTCAAATTAAAAACTCTGAAAAAATTAAATTAAAATAAATAATTTGTTATTAAAATCTGATAGAGATGTAATAACATCCAATCAAATGACTTTATTCACTAAGGTATTAGTGTAATTATTGTTATTAAACCCTAACCTCACAAACTTCTCTGGCAATATGACATCTTAGAACCCATTTTAATATATATAAATATCGATTATCTTTATTTCCATAGATGCAAAGGAACATTTTCAGTTGACCCCATATTTTTTTTTTCAAACTGTTTATCTTCATTTAAATACTTAATAGTTTTGATAATAATTCTACAGAAGATGAATAACCTAATGTTGAATGGACAATTGGAGGTATTGTTATAAAATCTACCACTTTGCTACAACAAGCTTCAATCATTGACAATATTACAAATAATCTACAATTAAATGATGCTAATGTAGCCATTCATGTTGGAAATTTGGACCACGGTGTTCATTGTAAAGTTCAATTTTGTAATGTTGACAATTATTATGATACCATTTCGTCTGAGGAATTTAAATCATATGTTAAAGTAAGAAACACTTAAGTTTAATATAAAACATTGGACAAATATCATTTATATACTTACACTTGTAAATGAACTTATGATTCTATTTGCATGAGTACTAGCATACTATTAGATGGGCAATACCAATAATTTCAATTTGGAGCAGAACAAGAAGATACCAAGAAAAAAAAGAGCTCGCAACTGCAAACAAAATTGTGGGAAATTTAGGGTTGGTTATTTCAAAAAGAACCATTCAGAGGATTCTGAAAGAGAAAGGAGCAAGTTTTACAACTTTATCATTAGCTTAATCCAGTAAAGTGTTTCTACTAATAAATGCATAAGCCAAAAATAATATCATTTAGCTATTGAAGAGCATTTTTTTTTGATTCTCAATTGACAAGCTGTTTTTCACAGATATTATACAAAGAAATTGCCTACAAGACCAAAATGCCTGCGTCACTATTGCCAATTGCTCCTTCATTACCAACAATTTTCGGCTTGGTGATCTGACTTTACTCAATACATATTCTTTGGTATTTTGTTACCTAATCTCTACCTAAAGTACATTTGCATATAATAACAATAACAATTCGAAGGAGCTGTGATATGGATGAGTACCATAGAAAGAACAATATATATGTCTTAAAATATGCTTTGTAAATTTCAATATTACATTTAAAAGAGCAAGCATAACATAAGGTTGTGTAGAGTCTAAAACTTGGTTTCATATCAATTTATCTGGCACTACTTCAATTTCATATGTCACATTCATCCATGCTATCTATGCGAATGGGTCCAACAGCAGGGGACTTTTTAGGCTTGTAAAAGAAAATGCCATTGAAATTTTGTTTATTTCTCCATTTTATTTATTAATCCATGAATGGAGAAAAGTTGATTAAAAGGGTCTTTCACACATTTAAATCTGCTGCCCATTAAAGAAAAATGTTTTAACCAGATTGAAGTGAATACTTTGAGGTTCAGCTGGTCTAAACTGCTTTCTTGTCCAAGTTTCCAGATATGTACAATTATCTATAGATGGAATAACTTCACTAGAACTGCAATGTTTCACCAGAACATCTCCATCTAAATGTTTTCTGAACTAATGATATCTTTATTACAGGCATTTTTCAGTTCATTCCTAATCATTATTTTCTTTTCCAAATCCAGTACTCTTGTACTCTTGCATGAGATTGTGAAATCTTTCCAGGATAAAAGTTGTTACCCTTCCGGCTGGCTGTTGCTGAACATTTGTTTCTTTGTTCATAACACAGTAAATCCAGAATATTATCTTGTTTCTTTTTTCTTTATTATTGTAGTAGAAATTGTTGAAAAGTAGCAAATCTTTTCCTTTCCGAATCATTCCCTTTAAGATTTTAAATGAATAATTTTCTTTCTAACAATCTGATCTTGGAGAAATGATAAATGATACCTCCATCAAAATTATTTTGTTGAGCTAGAAGATCTTCAACTAAAACATTGTTTGATTCCACAATACTGCCATTAGTATCACTTTCTCTGGACTTTCCCCAATGATTTTCACAAACAATAGTATGCTCATTTGTAATATTGGCTGTACAGCAATCAATAATTTTTTATTATAGATACAAAAAAGTTCTATTTTGACAATTTTGGCAATTTATCTTTAACAGATTGATACTGATAATATGCATATAATATGATACTTATGCAACTCTCCAACTTTTGAAATTTGAACCTGGTTATTTAGAAGACAGGAAACAATGAATACATGACCATATTTAGAACATCTTATCTTAAAACATTCCTTTGCTTTTATAAACATTGAAATTTTTGAACTCTAGTACTTTTTCAAAGGATACCTTTCAAGTGCATTAAACAAGAAAACATAAGAATTGAATATTTCACCATTTTTGTAAAATGTATATGCATTGTAGTAAAAAAAATTAGGTTCAAAGTTCAAGATCTATGTTTGGCCAATTCTTATTGCATTTTCTTGGTTAGGATTTAAGAAGTACAAGCATAAGTTGCAATAAAGTAATATGGTTAAAACATAAAATTTTTTACAATATTGAATCAGAAAACAACATTTTTTTCAAAAAATGATGTATCCAATACGTGCAATGGACTTGAATATTCTTCTAACTCTTTGAAATATTTAGATTTTAATAGAGAATAAATACCTGGGTATTATTGAAATTTTGAATGTGTCTTACCATTTCTTTACAGTATTCAAATTGGGTAAACCTAAATAGGGATTCACCTCCAATGGGAACGGTTTCACCTCTATTTGTTTTCATCCTTGTTGATGAAATTCTTATCATATCATTTTTTTAGGCATAACATTAATTCTACTAATGCCAAGAAGTTTCGAATTAGTATTGACCTATGGCAAAGTAGTCATTGGTTGAGCATAGTAAAAATATACCACCATATGGCCAATGTCAAAAAAAAGACACTTTATTTTTAGAGAGAAATACATTTATTGAGTTTAAATATTACAACACTGTTATTACATTCCAAATACATAAGAATAATATTTTGGGAAAATGCTTTTTCTTCATTTCAAAAACTTTTAGGGTTAATCCTAACCTAACCCTCCATTGAATTTATATGTTAAATCTTGATCCATTATATTCATATTTCCTCTTTATTAGTTTAAACAAAGTCATATTCAGTTTTATCCGGGTCATTCAAATAAGTATTGATTAGATTAGACAATAGTTGGGCATTTTCCTGTACTTCCAAATAACTTTGCTCTAGATAAACGTTCCCTAATGATTCACCTTGCCCACATTGAAAAATAGGGAAATTGTCAGGTAAAGTATTCTCCGATTGCGTAGACTGAAATTCATCTTCAACTTCTGTAGAAGAGTCTTGGAAAAAAGGCGAAGGCGTATTTTGTGAATGCAGGCTTTCCACAGAAGGTGTAGGTGCCTCAAATCCATCTAGCGTACCATTACATTCTGGAATAAATGTATACCGATGCCTGAAATTTTTTAAAAGAAATAATAAACAGTTGTCCAATTTTTTAAATGGGTAAAAATTGATATACCTTTCAATTGGTCTAAGAAGAACTTCATATTTTACCTTCTTTGCATTATAATTATCTTCTCCAGCTGATAAAAAAACACATTAAAATTCCTTTTATTAATAAAAAAACATTTCTTACCTAATTCCTCGTCACTATTGTCATCGTCGTCTCTAAAACTTTTCAATTCAAGTGGATTAGATTCAATTGGATTTAGCACAACTTTGCCATGGGCAACTAGTTTTCTTCCAGTTTTATAGATTTTGATTTCATTTAGGGTATCATATAAATCCAAGTTTTTATTATTCAATTCTGTAAAAGTCAAAAAATCCTGTAGATGATAAATTTTATTTTGTTGTTTCACAGCCAGTGTAAAATTTGCTTTTGGTGTTGCACTTTGAGAAGCTTCTATTCTACTCTCAGCAAAACGGATAAGAAAAGTTCCATTATCGTGATTTGTAAGAATTTGTTCAGCGTATCCCTTACTTATAAAACCATAAACCAATCTGTATAGACAATCAAATTAGTTTTTTGTGAAATTAATACTCAAGAATTTTTCTTCTTCTTACCTCTCCTCCCAATATGTTTTTACTTTATCTGTGCCTGACGAATTGATGCATGCCGCAAACCAATGCCATGGTGTAAAATTTTTTTTATAAAGTTTATCTTTGGCATCTTGTTTTGGTGTTTCTGAATACTTTTTCTATTTGTATGAAGAAATTCTGATAAGTGAAATGAAATGTTCAAAAAGTATTTATTCTTACTGTTAAAAGATCATTAAGAGTGATGGTACTGTCATCATTCTCCAACACTGGTAAAAAAATTGAAGATAAAAATGAAAATATTATTTGTGAAAATTTTCAATACTTACTGAATCTATGTCTTAAATAGTTG
The DNA here is from genome assembly GCA_904063045.1 of Dimorphilus gyrociliatus. Taxonomy (NCBI): domain Eukaryota; kingdom Metazoa; phylum Annelida; class Polychaeta; family Dinophilidae; genus Dimorphilus; species Dimorphilus gyrociliatus. The sequence continues at coordinate 46,548 of CAJFCJ010000078.1, forward strand.
ATTTGTGTAGATGTTAGATGTCTTCCAGTATTTGCATGGTAATAATCTAACAATAAATTCTTAAATTCATTCCATGGTTTCTCAACAGCTTCTCCAAAAAATCTAAGCCAGCTCATAGTTGCTTTAGCTTGAACAACCTGTGATGTCTGCGAAATGATTACAAATGCTCTTGTACTAATAAACAATTTCAATTTGTGATTATTCCACACGAATTCGTTCAAGTAAACATGTAAATAATATCTGAAGGCTGCCACTACGTTATCCTTATCTGTTTTCGGTCTATCCTTAATTTCAACAGTCTTCTTTAAGCCTAGATCAAATTCGAAATTCATCATTTCATTACAATCTAAAACTCTTCTTGGAATTTTATTGTGAAGTTCAAAGGAAGATTGTTGCTTCTCTTCCATGATGTTTGTTTCAGTTATTCCTGTTGAATCTGGCACCTTCAGAGCCTCACTGCACAGGAAACGTACAATAAAGGGAGTCTTTGTGGCCTGTCGCTTTTCTGCCTTGACTGTTTCTGTTGTTGGTAGTAAGATGATCAGGAATTGGTTTATTAACTGTTCAAGATCATCATATAACATATCTGAAGCTGTTTTGAGGTGATCATGAAAAATCTTAGAAGTCTGTTTATCCATAAACAAGTTTGGATTATCAAGCAAGTTGGAATGCACTAAAAGTTCATTATTTTTAACCAATGTTTGTATGATCATGTCAAACTCCTGTATTGATTTAATAAATTCAGACATTCTGCAAAAAAGCATTTTGTAAAAGTTTACCAGTTTACAAAAGAAATATTGACTTACACTTTATCCAGTGCATTTATACATTTAACTGAGATTTCACTGAAGTTTCTTTCCTCATTTTTAAATTTAATACATTCATGAAAAAAGAGTGATGTGGCATTATGAGTTGTGTTCACTATCCCGTTCACTTGTTCGATAAAACTCTATGGACAAAAGTTTATTGGTAAACATCGTAGATGTGTTTATGTTTTATTATTACCTTGAAGAAAGTAACATTTTCATCTATTTGGTTAGACCAATCAAACATTTTCCATTGATAAACACACTCCTACAATAAAGGAAAATTACTCATCGGGGGAAAATCAATTTACTTTTCTATATATATTATAATATTACATTTATTTCTGATTGTATAAGCAGAAGCATTGCTCTTTCCTTTAATTCATCTTCATACTCCTTATTAATCAACGACAAAACTGAATTCTTGTCAATTTGTTGTCCCTTGGCATTTCTATGCAAAAAAATCATCATCACAATTTTAAATTCCAATATTTTAATCTAATGTGAAAGTAGAAATTCTCACCTCTTAACCATTTTTCAATATTGATGTGCTATTCCAACAATCTCTTTGATAAGCACAATTAATATGTCGTAATAAATTTTTAGCCAGAAATTACATCTGTGCTGAAAAGTAAATGTTTTAACTCTGCTTGTGTATTATTTCCAACAGCACCCTGGTGACAACTGGCAGAGTCAGAATTCCATTTCCGGATTGGTCAATATATGGAAAAAATAGGTTGTATTAGAAGTTATTCCAAAATGAATAGAAACAAATATTACATAATTTTTCACTGATTCAAACAATTGAAAACATGTTTTGTAAAACAATGATATAACTGAAATTTCTTACTTTCGTATTAAACCGGATACGGAAATAGCAGACGTAAGATTGATTATAAACAGCCTAGGTAACATTTTCGAGAAACCGCTGTTGATTTGTCAACAACAAAAGTACATGTTATAATCTGAGTTATTGAGATTATTTTAAAGTAATCCTACAGTATTTATATTAAAAGTGTAAAATGATAGGCCTATTCCAAAAAAATGTTTCAGAAATGAGTCATCATTTTAAATTGGGTTCTTGGCTACAAATAATTAGATAGTGATAAATAAAAATAAAACTGGTAAAAAATATATGAAAGCTTCTTATCTTGAACATTGGTTATGGAACAAAAAGAACTTGTTTTGTCAGGGTTAATACTTGTCGTATTAAAATTGTTTCATGTTATGTAACTCTCCAACCTGAGAAATTCAACTATTGTTTAGAAAAGGAAAACAATAAAAACATGACTGACCATATTTACAACTTTCCTATGTCTTAAAATGTTACTTTTGTGTTTGTGAACTATCAACCCTTGAAAGAGTATATAAACTATAAGCTTTATTAGTATCGCTTGAAAAACTGTAAATCCAGGAAATAGAATTTAGTTCATCTTTTTGTATTAATTTATGATGACAAAAGACCATTTTTAAATGAACAAGATATTTGAAGTTTTTCTTTAGTGATAGAAAAATACATTAGGATAAGAAATATCCAAATCTCTGAAACCTAGACAGATTTTGAAATTTTCAATAAGAATAGAATAATAAATTTTGTTCTTTGATGGATTTTAATTTTATCTGAATGGCTTATTCCTAATTTAGTTCTATTGGACCAGTACTTACCTACAAGCTCAGGGCGGGAAAGTACGAACTTGGGGCAGTCAACAGGATTCTCATCTTTTTAAAATGGCTATTGCTGGAAAAGATTCCTCTACTAATAAAACAAGTAAAGATGCTTCACTGCTTTACAGTGAAGTAATCATATATGTTTTTTGTTTTTAGTCCATTAAATCATCCAAAAATAAAACAATTTTTAACAACATTAATTATAGAAAAGTAACAGCGTAGTGAAATTAAATTTCTTCAAAACAGGTGGTTTTCATTGAAAAACACAAAAACTTCATCAAACTGACTCTAAATGGTCCTTATGATTAGCTATCTAAGGATTAACTATCAGTTGGATCAAGTGTTCCAATATCAACTGTTCTTTACCCAAGTAGGAGGCTTCTTCCAACTGAGAGTCTTTCCAAATGCTCTTCGCAGATGATTAGAGGAGATACAATCATTGGAGTGAAAAATTGAGGTATTAGCTTCTAACATACAAATTCTGGACAAGTTTTTCCCAACACCAGAGTAACAGGGAAGCATATTCCTGATTCTTAAACAAACTTACATGTTCCTTCCGATTCCACCTATACAGTCTTCAATGGACAAGGACAGAGAGAGACAGAGAGAGGAAGAATGAGAGGGCGTTTAAGTAAACTTGACATAGTATTTCTCTTCTGTTGACTAGTTTTAATTGAGTATTTGAGAGAGAAATGTTTCAGAAGAATTTTCAGAGATATAATACTGTACCCCAACTTTCACTCTCTCTGTCTAAATGATATGGACAACTTCTTACCAGTTTCACCCTACCAGTAGTGGAATTTTGGGTGGCTTTCTTCAGGTATTTCTCTATTCTCCCTTTTGGAAGTATGGGGTACATTGTAAGAGTGTAAATTTTTCATTTACTTTCATTGATTGAAATTGGTTGCCTTTTGGGGTTTCATACCAAACATTTAATTTTGTTACTGCCTGAGGCTGTTTTCTGTTTCAATTTCAAATAAGTTTGAACCTATATTTTTATTCAATCTATGATGAAAACCCTCTAAACCGTGGTTGGTTCTGACTATTTGGTTGAAAACAGACGAAGTTGCTAGAAGCCATTTATTCCAGTTGTCTTCAATATATTCAACTAAATCACCAAGTTCATTTCTTTCAGCTAAGTCATTTTTTATGTTGCTAAATTGATTTATAATCAAAGTATGAGGGATCATCCATGTACCATATCTTTTGTCTTAGTCAAGAGTTTTAACTGACGTTCAGATGAAAGAACTAATATTCTTTCATTGTTTGAATGAATATCCTTCTTCAAAAGTTTAAATCAAGTTGAAATTTCAAATCATTATGTTCAGCTGGTCTATTTTTTGGCGTATTGTAGTTGGCTACTTCTTTACAATTGTATTGATATGTCACTACTTATAAAATCTCTTGAGTGCTTTGGTCTTTTACTCTCTTTGTATCTAGAAGCTTTTCTTTGTATTGATTCTAATTCTGGAATGTCTTCAATGCTATCTTTAAATTTCAGGATAATATCTTCTTCTATTCTTTTACTAGTTTTTTTTGTTGTCACTATTTGTCATTTCTTTCAAATTCATTCTTGATTGAAAAACTAAATTATAATAACATCTGGCCAAACACAGATATTGGCAAATTGGATTAATTTCATTATTCACAATTGAATCTATCAACAACCAGGTGTTGTTGCAACTTCTAAAACTAAAATAACTACAAAATCTTTAAGACAACAAAAACTGTAAACATAAACCCACAATGTACTGCAGGAGGACACCTGAGAGATAAGATATTGCAATGTTAGTTTGTGATGTACCTGGAAGAAATTGTGTTCCCCCTATTCAGATTACTGGTTCAAGATAAAAATACTAACGCCTTAAAAATATGTTTTAACGCCAGTTCTATTACTGATAACATAATTTATGATGTGAACACAATGATAATGTTTAAGATAAGCCAGTGTAGCAACACTTTGGTATGAAGTAAGACAACCAAAAACAAAGATGCTCAGTTAAATTTTTTATATTTTGTATCTTTTGCAGTTAACTGTTTCCTTAATCTTATTTTGCTTTTCATTTTATATCAATAATTGAGATGATATAATTTCACCCATGATATAGTTTCACCTCTTTCTATTCTAAAGCTAATTGGATCATGATTAATTACTTTGTCCAATTCGTAATATAACTCAACTATTCTCAATTTCATAAACACCTGTTCTTGGATAATTTTAGACTAGTATTTATTTCAAATTAATTAATTAATTAATATTTAAAAATATTTCAAATTAAATATATTCTGGAAAATGTCAAATCTAAATATATTTTTTAAAAGTGATTTGAAGAGCTGACATTTTATAAAAGACAATCTTCTCTCAGTACATAAAATGCTACAGCATACAATAATTTTCATAATATTTCTATTATTTTGTTATTTGAGTAAAGCTGAAAATGTTGACATTGAGACAAGCTATATTTTGGATAATGTTAATGAAACTGAACAGTATGTTGAAGGGGAATTAAAGATTTTGTATGAAAATCAAACCTCTTATGTCAACGTACAATATAATGATGTGCAATTTTTGTCAAAAATTTGTAAACTTCTAGGATATGATGATTTGTATGGAATTTCATATAAAAGTGATAATATAGTAAAAGGTTACTTTAAAATAATTTCCATCAGAAATAAATGCTGTTATCTGTAAATAAAAGATAGGCCTTTAAAATGTTTATAATTGTATAGTGACTCGTTTCAGCAAGAAAATTCGTAACTATTTGAAGAGACATTCAAAATTTATTTTGAAATGTTTCAAAATCAATTTTCCATGTTGGCAAAAATTATGATTTATTTGATTTGACAATAAATTCTAAACCTTAAAATTTAAAATAGATCTCCTAAGTATACCAACTTCCCAACCATCATTGCATAAGGTTTATCTAAGAAAACAGAAAACTTTCTTTGATATATTTACATTGACTACATTGAACAAAAAGAAAATATGCGAGAAAACATTATTCTCTATGAATCAAATGTTTAAATTGGAACTAAAGCTAAAATCTACTCAAAAAGTGCTTTTATTAGTAAACAATAATACTTTCAAATTTCAATACAACTACTCAAAGTCAATGACAAATGAAAGTGGAATATTTTGCACACACACTGATTTTAAAGGTATTTTTTCAATTGCTTTATTAAGGGATCGACAGAAAACGTCCACAAATGAGAAATTTCAAGACTAGATTTTGGATTGAGAAATGGTTAGGAAGAAGAAGAGAGCAACTGATTTGTACTTAGGAGGGTCTTCTCTAAGGGTTAGGGGTAATGGAAAAGGTTAGGTTCAGCCAAGGGCTGGGTTAGGCTTAGGGTAAAAGAACTAATTTGTGGACGTTTTTTGTGGCATCCCTTTATTTATGAACTAAATTTTACTGCTATTTCCTATTACAGAGATAAAAGAAATTTCAATTCGTAAAGGAAAATGGAAATATACTATTAAATCTAAATCATATGGAACAATGCCATTAGCTTTTAGCCTCTTATTTGAAATTGATCAGTGTTGTTCATACCTCTGTTGGCATCTAAATAAGCAAAAACATATACCGTCTACTTGCAAATCAACTATAATTATTCTAACAGTATTCAATTTCAACATAAAAAATAATTACAATTCAAATTTAGTAACTTAAATTTTTAGGAATATTTTCCAATATTACAGCCTTGTAGTAATTTTAATACAAATATATTTGTTTGTTATATTTATAATTACCCTCCAGCAAACAAAGTTAGAAGGGTAACAACACTTTGTGAATATGATTATGATCATAGTTAGTTTAATTTTAGATTTTGGAGAAGAGAATGAAATTGATATCTTTTAATGTTAAATGCTAACAAAAATCAATTTTTCAGCACCTGGAATGAAGAGTTTAATAAATGTTGAACTACAATTCCAAAAATTTAGAATAGATGATAAATATGATAAAGGAGTGTTAAAGATGAGATTAAGAAACAACCAATCAGATACATTTCATCATCTTCAGTACAGAAAATTTCCAACTAATATATTAGTTCAGATTTGTTCAGTTTTGGGCTATGACAATCTCTTTTCTCTTGTCTATCCTTGGCAAATTTCTCAGTGGGAAAATGGTCAAAAATATTATGATA
>CAJFCJ010000078.1:54882-68598 GCA_904063045.1 Dimorphilus gyrociliatus
ACAAAGGCAGAGAAGTCATTGCCTTGTGTGACACAGGAGCACTGAGATCCTTTATTACTGAAAAAGAAATCAAGTTAATGGACATTACGATTCTGGATAAAGAAACAATTGGTTTACCAATCATAACTTCAGCTGATGGGAAAGCTTTAAAACAAAAAGGAAGCACAAAGCTGAATATTCAATTTGCTGGAGAAAGTATGGAACAAGAATTTATCATTATGGAAAATCTAGACATAGCAATAATACTTGGTTGTGATTTCCTACAAACTGTGGGAGCAAACCTCAATTTTGAAGCTAAACAGTGTTCTCTCAAATCTGATACAAGGAAAGGGAACCTGGCTGAAAGAATAAAGCAACCTCAACTAAACAAAATCACTATAGCAATGATGGGACAGCATGACTCTTCATCAGAAATCTCAGATAGTTATGATTCAGAGATGGAAGTTACTAATTCTGATACTGGTTATGACACAAGTGATACTTTTGAAACAGAGTGTAATTATGGTCCTAATGAACTCTCAAGCCCAACTGAAAGTGATGACACAGTAATAAATAGTGAACTGGATCAAATAAACATTCAGAGGCAAACATTATTTCTGATATTAATGAAATTACCATAGGTAATGAAAATACTTGGATTTTGAATTCTACTTGGAAACCATTGAATTGGTCATTATTTGGATTATCAATAAGGACTAATATGAAATTTTTTCAAAATACAGCTATGATTTTCCATCTTTTTCTTTTGTATAGAATTTAAAAAAGAATTAAATTATCTTAACCAGTTTCCATTAAAAAAAGATATAATAAACCATCCAAATGCATTCTATTGTTCAAAATCTGAAATATGTATAAATATTATTTATGTATCTGATGGATATAATGATTGCTTTTCAAATGAAGATGAACAACAACAAACTGATACAATCAACTTTTTTCAGTGTTTTACATCAAGAGAAAAAGTCTCTTTAGTAAAAGTTTGCAACTTCAAATTTGATTGTTATGACAGATCTGATGAATTGCAATGTGGTATTTAAAATAATCATAAATTTAGTATAGAAGGGGTAGTGATAGAACTAAGGGGCAAAATTGGTGGTTTAATAGATATAAATATGATTATTGTTTTTCTTATTTGCCTTTACAGAATATACTAAATGCAGAAATGGACAAATGTAAAAAACAAAAAAAACTTGTTAGGCTTACTGCCAACTAATATCTCTTCAACTCTTAGGTTATGCAATAATAAACAATGCATTCCTGCAATAATTTTTATTCAATTTCCAAAAATTTTACCAAATGTAAAAACAGGAAACTGTTTAAACTATATTTGATATCTTCACAAATTTTTACCAGTTTTTTGTTCAGCTTGCAATAAAAATACACAATTAGAATGTGATCGTTTTGTATTCCCAATTTCTTGATTAATGATGGAAAAAGAGATTGCGATGCTGAAGATGAGGATATACTGCATGTATCAGCAAGAAATTCAGATGAATACTTCTATGAAGTTAGCTCAAAGGGGATTTCAAAAACAAATTTGTTTAAAAGTACAATGAAATTCTTAACAAGAAAATGCAAAGTTGTTGAATATTTATGCCATACAAATAATTTTTGCATATCAATTGAACAAGTTTGTGATGGAATCCCTCACTGTTACTTGGGGGATGATGAAACTGATTGTGGTAAGAAATGCAAAATAATTTAATAAAACCAGTCTATTTATTCATATATTATTAATAAGGTAACTTTATCCCAAAATTTTATTTCAAATGTTGGAATGAAACAATTTATATAAAACTTGAAAACCTTTGTAATGGAGAAATCAACTGCTTAGGTGGAAGTGATGAGTTAAGTTGTCACTTGCCCAATTATATTAATGGAGATGTCAATATGAATTGCAAACGAACTAGATATTTTCATTTAGAATGTAATTTTGTTAATCATCTAGAAATGGAAAACAATTTTTTACTTGAATATTTCACTGAAATAAAATTAAGTGGAAATATTCCAGTGATTTTTCACCAATTTTCAAATACTCTCCATTATTTACATATTGAAAATGGTTTAAATTTAAATTATCCAGTAACAAAGTTCTATCCAAATTTAGTATATTTATATATAAAAAATACTAAAGTAGAAATAAATAGAGTTTTTATATCAAGTTTATATTTATTGCAAAATTTAACAATATCAAAAACAGTAACAAATTCATTGTCATTTTTAATTCAATTAAAATCTATAAATTTGAAATATTTAGATTTTTCTTCAACAAAACTCAATAAGTTGTCACAAAACATTTTTAAAAAATTCAAGCATTTAAAAATATTAAAACTTGATAACTGTCTTTTTAAATGTTTTTTTGCATATGGAGAACTTTATCATGATAATTAATAGTTTAAAAAACATTCAAACGATTTGTGTTGATTTTTATAAACATTGCCGTTATGTGTGGAAAAATTTGAGCAGTAATCTAATATGCAAATTTAGATTTCAAATTTTAAAACATTGTAAAAATATTTTAAATTTTAAAATTATTATTATTGGGTTTTGGATTTTTGGCACTGTTGGTCTTTTATTTAGTATCATTTCTGCCTTTATCTTTTCAAAATCAGAAATGTCTTCTAAATATCATAATATCTTATTGAGCATTAGATCATTATCAATTTCTGTGTATATTTTCTCAATTTCTTCTGCCAATGTATATTTTGAGGGAATCTTCATAGAGTCAGAGCACAACTGGAAGAATAGAAAATTTTGCCATTGTCTTGGGATACTAGTGACATCATCCTTCTATATTTCATGCTTAACTGTACTATTCATAACAATAGACAGGTATGAAACTATTTCTAGTATTAATAAGGAAACATTTCTCAAAAAGAATATTAAAGTCGTTTTTGGTTTCATTTTCTGTTTTACCGCAATAATGTCAAGTTTTTCATACTTTATAGATATAGTATATACTGTTGAACGTACTTATTCATTCAATTATCTATGGCTTTTTGCAGACAACTCAAAACACTACTCAGTGTTAATGATCTTTGTATAAAAACATCAATTACTGAAGGAAAGGATATCTATAATTTTGGTATTATTCTTAAAAAAATTCTCCAAAAAAGAAACAGATTTTCTACTAAGAATTGCAATAAATAGCTTATCTTAATTAATGTTATTTTGCAGTTTTTGCTCTTGATTTTGCTATTATTTCCCTTCTTTGTCCTGCACATAAAATATGATCAAATAGCAGAGAGATTGAAAAGTAGTCACCTTTACAATAGCAAATTAATGATAGAGACTGTCCTGAAAGTTGTCTTCATTTTTCTCTTTATAGTTCATTAGTATGATTTTTTATAATATAACAGATCGGTTCGTAAGTAGTTATCAGCCAGCTCTTCTCTACGCCAACGACAATACTTATAATATCTTGCTTATTGACCAACTTTCCAGTTTTCTCCAAATATCACATAGCTCTTTTCCACAGATTTCTCTACACAATGTACATTAACCCAAGAATACAAACGAAGAAAACTCTATAAAAATTGGAAATATACTGAAAAGTCAATCTACAGAAATTAGTCAACTACTCAAACAGTGCTGAAAATTGGAAGCATTTTTAAAATCTACAATGATGAATACATTAAAGGTATGCAAATCCTGTTTGATAAAGGTTACGCTTGCCCAGTGCCCCACCACGAGGTTTTACCAGGTCCGTCATTGCTCTCAAACCAACTCCAACTGTTAACGCTAAGGAGACTACAACCTTTTTTTGTATTAGCCAACATTAAATCCATGTTTATGAATGTAAGAGTTCATAGACCACACCAATCCTATTTTGGCTTTCTATACGAGGACCCTACTCATAAAGGCAATATCCTCTTGGCGGTTATGGCCTGACGCATATTTGGCGCCTGAAGCTCACCCTTCGTGGCTTGTACCGCCCTACATTCAACTAAAACCCAAGCCACAACTTTAACCAAACAAGAGAAGGAACTGATCTTAAAGTCCTTCTACATGGATGATCTAGTAGGCGATAACGAGAAGGACCTGCAATATCTCACCAACCACCTACACAATGTGCTTGAAACTAAAGATCTACCTCTTACCAAATACCAGTAGTCCCTGGATCAGTTCTAACTCTCCCTTACAAAATAAAATTTATATCTACACCTCTGAAGGTCCTAGGAATTACCTACCAACCTAATTCCGATAATCTTCAAGTCGAACTCCCTCTAAGGGATACCTCTCGACAAATGACAAAATGAAATTTTTATTCATTCTTGGCACGTATGTATGACGTACTGGGCTTTATTGAACCGAATAAACTCCATGTAAAGACCCTGATCCCCCTCTTTCACAGTTTACCATGGAATGAAGAAGTAAAGTAGTCTTAAGCTACGTTGAAAATGGAGACTCAAAATTATTGAAGAATATCAGATTTGTGGTCAAAAAATTATTAGCGACTGAAGAGAATGCTGAGTGGAGTTATATAAAATCACCTGACAATCCCACGGACTACCTAACTTAAACTAGAAGAATAATGAAGGAGAATGGCCACTGTTCAAGATGATTCAAGTTGACACAAAACTAGTTAATGCTACAGTAAACTTAACGGCAGCAGACATATTGGTCAATATTCCAGGATCCTGCGATTCACAAAGAACTGTTGCATTAAACTAGACGACAGATCAAAGAGTCGGAACATATCAACTGACGAATTAAACTCAGCTCAACGTTACCTATTTAAGGTAGTCCAAGGTTCTATGTTGATTCAGAAATTAACAAAAACATACTCATTGATGAGAGATCACGATGGTACCTATATCACTTTGGGAATATAGATCTCTGGGAAGATCTGACAAGCTAATGGAGACATAGAAAACTATAGTGAATGCATACCATCCCATCATCATAAAGCTTACAAACCACATCCATTACGAATGTAACAAATGGCGAATCTGCCAGTTTCCCAAACAGGAGAGTTCACCAGCCCATTCCGAAATTAATCACCTGTCTCCATTCACGTGCCGTACAACTATTTACACAAACTTCCTTAACTTCAGAAGCATTGATGGTCGAAGTCCAACTATTTCTAAATAATAATGTCCCGAAACCATCATATCTGACTCAGCTCCGTCGTTCAAAAAATTATATCAAGCAATGAATCAATATTACCAAAAACAAGCCAAGGTGAAATACCTATCTTGGAAGTTTACCTCTCCATATTCACCTCGCAAAATGGGAGTTATAGTCTCTATCGGTTCGCAGGTATTATTTTAATAAAACTGAATGGAAATTACATAATTTTGATGTGACAGCTTTAACTTTTACGGATGTTTTACTCTCTATAAGTGTATTGCTTTTTATTTCTCTTCATACTAAAGATATGAATTATTAGGGGTCGACAGAAAATGTCCACAAATGAGAAATTTCAGGACAAAAATTGGGATTGAAAAATAGTTAGGCAGAAGAAGACAGCAACTGATTTGTACTTAGAAGGGTCTCCTCTTAGGGTTAGGGGTAATGCAAAAGGTTAGGTACAGCTAAAGGCTGGGTTAGTGGACGTTTTCTGTCGTATCCGAATTATCACAGTTGTCTGATAGCAGTTCAAGTTGTTTTTATGATAATTGCAGGATCATCATTGACATTAACTCTAATTACATTTGAGAAGTTTATGGCTGTTGTAAAACCTTTAACATTCTACAAATATTGGACATTGAGGAGAGCTATTGTATTACTTGCTTGCATATGGCTAATCAGCTTTGTCGTATGCTCACTTCCATTTATTGGTTGGAATAAGTACAAGACTACTTTAAAGAGAAATAATACTTTTCAATGCAATACTCTTAATGCTGTTTCTTCTTCTTATATGTGTCTATGGCTATTCAGTACTGTTTTACCAAGTTCAATTACCAGTTTACTCTTATATATTCCTATTTTAAGGGCAATAAGAAGACATAGAAAAGTCATTTCTGATGTATCAAGTGTTAAAACTATAGAATCTGAAGGGAGTAGTATTCAAATTTTAGCCAGTCTCTTAATAATAAACTGTGTCTTCTGGATTCTACCTACAGCATTGAGTATTGCTTATTATAATAGGCGGAAGCATAGCTATTATGAAAATGATGTACTTTTTGATCTTGCAACAGTATTGGGTACTGTAAATTCAACAATAAATCCTCTTGTTCATGGCTATACAAAATCATCTGTAAGACTTTAAACCAAGAAATTTTATTTAAACATCTGTAAAAAGATTACAAGCAACAAACCTTAGGATACGCCAAACATTTGCTGATTTGTCAATTGGATGGACTTAAAATAATAACTCTTCAATGACACAGCTCAGCAACTCTAATTCAAAACAATTTCTGAATAAATTGAATGATAAAAAGTAAGCTTAATAAATAGGTGATAATTGTTTAAATGATGTTTCAACCAATCTTTGAAGTTATGTTGTCACTTAATGGAGCCATTTCTTCCTCTAATATCTTTATTTCCTAATTTTATTACCTCTAGCTTCCTCCTCCAATCTTTGCAATTCCTCTTCTTCTTGTCTTCTTCTTTGAAGCTTTTAGTGATTACGCTAGAACGCCTAGCTCTAAATCTTGCTAAATAAGCATTTATTACAGCTGTAAAGCTAGTCATAGGTTAACGCCTTTAATGGCAGAGCTTTGCGAAACCGGTGTATTTTGGAAACAAATTAATCTCCTTCCTTGCATCCTCAAAAGCTTGCGGTCCTTTTTCGAATATCACAGTAACGTCAGTCACCCTCCAAATTTTGCCCCCAGTAAATCTAGCTGTATTGGAATAGGAGAGCTAGCGATGGACATTGTTTTTCTTCTGCTACTAATTTAAATCTCTTGATTAAGCATCATGCTACTTACACTGCTATTTTGCCATAGAGAGAGATGCACTAATGTAGTGTTTGTACCTTTGTTTTTGCCGCCATGATTGAATTTTCACCCATTTCCTTTTGAATGAATTCAGTTTTAAACAATACCAATGTATTAAAGAAAAGTCCAGAGTTTTGCCAATAAAATATGTGTTGAGTAAATAAGTTGCAATCTAACAGTATAGTGTAGTCTATGATAAGAGATTAGAGGCTGCCAAGCTTTGTAAATGCATCTCTATTTATCCATTTACCAAAGCTTGGCTTCAATTGATCAAAGGTTTACTTGGATGAAATGTGACAATCTTATATTTTGCATGTAACAAAAAAACATGGAAGACTTTACATAACCTGTCTAAAATTTTCCACAATACCTGTAAATTTAAATATTACAAAATTCAATAGAAACTACTCATCAGTGTATAATTTTTCTCTTAACTGCAAAGCATACCAAAGCATATACACAAGCATTTCAGATGAATATTGAAATTATATACTTTAGGTTCCACTGGCCTAAATTTTAGACATTTGAACAAATTGTTTTCTAAATATCCCTAACTATTTAGAAAACAATGTTGAGAGAGATAATTTGGGTTTTTTTCTATTTGCTTATATAAAATGCCAGTTCAATCATAATTTATAGAAATGAATTTGGTGTACTAACTTTATGTCAGGTTGAAATGTGGAATTTGAATAATATTGCTAAAAATAAGATAGGATCAGTGAGTAGTCAATATAACAGTCATGCAAAAGCTTCAAATGCTGTTGATGGTGAAGTTTGTTCATTGCTTGAACAAAATGGTCTCTATTGCATTCATTCAACAGATGAGAATGAACCGTGGTGGAAGGTTGATTTAGAGAAAATGAGTGTTGTCTATGGAGTACCAATAATTGGAAGAGGAGAAATTATTAGTGAAAGATTAAAAAATCTTCGTGTGGCCGTTTCCACTGATGATGAGACTCCAACATCACAAACATCATTAAAGTGTGGTCTTTATGATAGACAGTTACCACTCTATACAACAATGAGATGTCCAAAATCAACAGTTGGTCATTATCTATCAACAACTAAAATTTCTAATACCAACAATGAAGCCATGATTATATGTGAAATTGATGTTTTTGGTTTTTATTTGGATGAAAGTTTTACAATAAATATGATATTTTACAATGAAACTAACTATTCATACAAAACTAATGTACTTACACAAGATTGTAATAAGCATATAAAAGCTACTATAGATATGTCAAATTTTCAAATTTCATCATTTCAACTAAAAATCCAAGGAGTAAACATTGAAAATGCTTGTAAGATGCGAATTTTTGACCTTCTCTCTACCTATAAAATAGATATGGTAGAGCTTATCAATGATTGTAAACTTTTATATGTAGTTCATGGATATTTTACAGAGAGAGATGTGTATGATACTTGTACATTTCATTGCAATTGTGATATTTACAATTGTCAATCGTTCTCAATTGTTTATTCATCAAATATGGAAATGTTGTACAAAGAGATTTTTATCTTTTTCAAATATTAATGACCTTTTTTGGTGAATGTGAATTCTTTAATTTGAATCTCTAATTTTTTTTACAGAATGAGCAGTTATTTGCACATTTCAAACTGTTAGGTTCTCTGTTTCTTCATCACATAAAAAATTCATCCAATAGCCTTATTGCTCATCATGACAATAGAATGTCTTGAAATAAATGAAAAAACACTCCAAGAATATTTTATGATGTATAAGTAATTAAGTAATTCAAATAAAAAGTTTACCTTTTAAACTATTGAAATTTCATAATTTATATAAAAAGCTTTATTTATAACATGATAATAATTTATATAAAAAAGTATTTAAAACTAGAGAGAATGATAACTATGAAAATTTTACTTCTTGTAAACTTGATAATTTATACAGTATTTCTGTATTTTCTACACTTATGATTAAAAACTGTAATAAAAACTATTATTTCATATATGGTTGTTGTTTTTAATTACTCAATTTATAAATTCTATAAATATTGCCAGGAATAAGGTTGCTTCTCAAAGTATATCTATTTATCCACTTTGTCCCTCTCCATCATTTGCAACTGATTCTCAAATTTCTGTGTAATTTATCAGAACTGCAATCAATTCAGCCTCATTCTTTTGCTCATCAGATAGCTTAAGGTTCATTCTTTGATGCCATCCCTCACAATCATTATTACTTCTAATTGATAAACCAAAAACTGACCAATTATTTGGTTTCCATAATGTATTTTCCATCCAGTGTTTTTTGAAGTATTCTAAGAGATCTCAGAACTTGTTCTTTTCAAAAAGGTCTGTCTTTATGCTGGCAAAAAAGGGAGTGTCATCAATTACCTGTATATTCCTATATACTGCTTGTGTGAAATGAAAGACACAATGTTGAAATTCAGTAATGGGGTATATTTATCAGATTCTTGATATGCTGCAAACACAATTATATTTTATCATCATTCTTGTAGAGAAAATAAGAAATATTCAGAGCACAGTATGCAAATATTTTAAAATTATTAACAAAGGTGATAAACTATTCAGGAAATTAATTTTCTAGCGATATCAATAAAATCTAAAGAATGTAAGTTTTTCAATTAAATCTTTTCTGTTTATTGAAATTTTATTTTTTTCATAATTCCAAAGAAATCTGGCCATGTATCTCTTATACTTTACCAAATGGCCTTCTCACAGTCCAAAACAATTTTTTGAATAGAGATGTGACCAGTTAATTCATTTACAGACTAAATGAACAAATTTTCATTGATTTAAGTATTTAAAAATATAACTTACCTTGAATAGTAATTTATAAGCTTTTTTCTGTTTTAAAGTTAAGAATGAAAAAAGCAGTGGCATCTGCTTAAACCCTTCATCTTTCTTTAAGAATCTATGGATTGACAACATTTGGAGATAATGGATCCTTGTCAATTTTAAAAGTACCATCCACATACCATATTTTAGCCTTATATACAAATTTTAACTGATGCTCGGTTGCAAATAGTAATATTCTTTGATTGTTTGAATAATATTTTTATTTAAAACTTCCAATGGTTTGAAACTAAAGTCAAGTTGAAAGTTGACATCATTAGTCTATTTTTTTGCTTGCTATAGCTACTTCTTTGCAGTTGTGTAAATTTCCATATGGATATTTTAAAAGAATATCTTCTGCTATCCTTTTTCCACATGATTTATTATCATTAAAGCACTTCTCTTTTACATCTTTTCTAATTATACTCTTCTCTTCTGCATTTTTCATTTTTCTAATCCTTAACCTTAATGAAATTTAAGGAAGGTTGTAGAATATTTATTTTCAAAGACATATAATATAGGATAGCTAGTGCTTCATTATAGGTTAGGGTTTTTTCTGAGTGATCAAATGATTGTTACTACTCAGCACTCTTGAATTTAAGTGCTGGGTAAGAAGTCAGAGAAGATTAACCCTGTTTATTAACTTAATTATTTTTTAGTACCTAAATTTCTTGATAACCCTTAACCCTCAGAAGAAACACAGTACAAATCAGTTGCTGTCTTCGTCTTCCTCATCACTTTTCAATATAAAATCTAGTCTTAAAATTATTTATTTATAATAAAATATCCCATTAAGTTGAAATTTGAAGTAACGTTTGGTCCATTTCTCAGGTTAGGAACAAAGTACATATACGAATTCTACTTTAAAATGCAAGAGCATAGATTTACTGTAAGGCCTGTTGAAAACACCCATTTTCAGGTGAGATTTTCGGTAGGGAATTAGTTAGGAAAAATATTTAAGCAATTGAAATGTAATAAGATGAGTCCGAACTAAAGGTTAACAACATTGAAGTGCTTAAAACAGGGTCCAGGGTTGGGTTAGGGTTAGGGTAAAACTACAAAGCTGTTGGGGTTTTCAATTTAAAAAGATTTAAATTACAATGATTCATTTCAATTTTCAAAACATTTTCACAGAATTCATGTAAAGTCAATAGAATATAACTTGCACAATTTCCCAATGAATTATTACAAAGACTCAGCTCTTTTAGCATTTTTAAATATTTTAATAAATTTATTAAAGAATCACAAATTTTATCTGTAAATTCACAGTTGTCTAGATGAAGAAGTTGAAGATTTTTTGTATATTTTGACAATTGTTCCAATAAGATTTCACCAATTTTATCCCTAAATTGATTTCCACTTAAATATAGATTTGTTAAATTTTTTGTTTTAATAAAACAATTTTGAAATGATTTTAGAATTTGAATTTTTGAAATAGTATCATTTTTATTTCTTAAATTTTTCAATTCAATATTATCCAATAGAATTTGTGGAAATTCAACACTTGACAATTGTAATTCCTTTATGCAATTGGCCATATGAACTCCAATAGCAGCAGACAATTTACAATCATAAATATATAATTGCTGAAGATATGTACAATGAATTGATAAACCTTTCAATATCTTTTCACAACATAAATCTTCAATATGATATAGAAAATATTGTCAAAGCTGGAAGATTTTGAGCAGCTGTACACAGTTCATCACATGGGAAATTTTCTTTACTAAGTTCGTTTACAAGTTTACAAACTAGTTAATATCTTAGAACAACTGGATGGGTAGTCTTGCCTCATCCAGCCTACAGCCCAGACCTGGCGTCATCTGACTATGAACTTTTCTGAAAATTAAGGGACCATCTTTGGGGTAAAATATATAACAATGATGAGGAATTGCAAAATGCAGTAAGGACATTTTCCAAACTGCCCTTATACTTTGCCAAAGGAATTGACATGCTTCCCTCCAGGTGGCAAACATGCATTGACAATAATGGGGAATTCAAAGCTATGAAGACAATAGTTAATATTTATGACTTAATCTTTTATCATTCTATTAACAGCATTTTTTGGTGTCTTGTTTAAAAATGTTGACAATGTTACTGACACAGCAAATTTATCTACACTAGTAGGAATTTTTTCTCAGATGCTGTGTTTCTGAGAATGTTAAAGGTAGCAGGGATGACATCAGTTTTTAAGAATGGTAATGCCAGTAGTTTCTTCATTATCAGATACTCCTCTTCTTTCTTCTTATAAAGAGAACTATAACCTAGTTCTTGTATTTGTCTATAGACTGATTGAGACCAATGAAAACAGCATCCTCTAATATTTGCATCAGGGTAAACAGATCGAAGTGCTTTTTTGTCTAGGTCCCTTATATTTAGCATCAGTATATACATAGGAAGCCTCTCTGATGAATGAGCAATAGCATTGTACTATTTATTTATTTAAGTGTATTTTTTTAAAAACACTACCAGTTTTGTTGAAACATTAAAAAAACATTTAAACAGATATTTCTAAAATACAAACATTTAAACATTTGTGTCTTTTTTTTTCATTTTTACCAATAGATGTCATAGAATCAAGCACAAGAATAATGGTAATTGAAACATTAATAAGAATCATGTTCTTGACATTGTAAGCACTGATTTTTAGTAGGATAATCCTTAAAGGGTTATACTATAAGAAAAAAGGGATGCGACAGAAAATGTCCACAAATTGGGGCTTTTATCCTAACCCTAACCCAGCCCTTAGCTGTACCTAAGCTTTTGCATTACCCCTAACCCTTAGAGGAGACCCTCCTAAATACAAATCAGTTGCTGTTTTCTTTTGCCTAACCATTTCTCAATCCAAATTTTTGTCTTGAAATTTCTCATTTGTGGACGTTTTCTGTCGACCCGTTATTATCTCCCTCATTCAATACCTCTGCCAATTTATCTTGAAATGAGGCAGAAAATGATTAGTGGACAAACATCACCAGAAGGCAAATTACAAGAATATTTTTCATATTTATCTGAATTTGGTGGAGAAAAGAGAAAAATTTCGGTTGCTATGGCAAATCAAACGAGTACAACTTTATTATACATACAAAATTTCCTTTAAATAGTTGCTAAACAATTAAAAAATCAGTAAAACCAGTTTTTTTAAAAAACTAGACCTGACATAAAAAATATTGCTAAAGAGCATCACCAGAAGAAGGCTCTTTCTCTTTCCACAACCCAGATAAACTGTCACCTGATTGTAATAGCAGAATTTTTGTAAAAGTTCTATGAGATTAATATAATTGAAGGGCGTTTGTGAAAATATACACACTTAGGTGGTGTTATCCCAACAACTTATGTAGAATTAAACTAGTATTGAGTACTGCTGATAGCACTGATAGCACTGATTGCACTGATAGGCTTCACTTATTTTTGTGTAAGGTTGTGCACATACAGCGACTCTACAGTTTTCTAAAATATCATCTATATTGAGCTAAAGTGCACATTCAGCTTTCTAAAATATTTTGTTTTACTTTGGACAACAAGTATTTTTTCACAATTATCTTTTATAATTTAAATTGTGCCATAAATATCCATACAAACATGTTTTTTGTCTAAATAATTTCTAAAAAATTTCAATTTCAAACAATTTGAAATTAGTAGACAATTATTTCAACTTAGTAGTCTCAGTTTATTACCATTAGTTCCCAAATTAGGACAATTTTGTTCCTCTTGAAATGTCTTTTCCCATACTCCTATTATTAATTCTTTTATAAGAGAATACAAGTTTTGATCCAATTTCCGAGGCAAAAACAACTGATAAGGAATTTGTATAAAAGCCAGGGTGTAGGTAGTAGCAGGCATTCAGTCATGGATTAACTCTGTTAGTGAATAGATCTAGTATTACTTTAGTACATTTTTAAGATATTTATTTTCTATTAGTACTTAAAAAAAAACTCTATTTCTTAGGAAATAGACTATCTGACTGTAACAGATGGTGGCTACTTGTAAATTAACAAAGAAAGAAAGAACA
>CAJFCJ010000078.1:81084-96630 GCA_904063045.1 Dimorphilus gyrociliatus
AACTGACATTGATATCAATATTAGCATTCAAGTTGGTTTTAAAAGTAGAATATTCAAAATGAAAACCTGTTTATTTAATTTTTGTTTTTAGATTTTTATTCAAATATACCAAATAATAACATCCACATTGAATAAAGATGACGGAATTCGTGGATTAAATAGTGTTCACTTTCTTATTAATCTACTAATCCATATCCGAGTGAATCATTCAAAGTATTGTACAACTTTGGTTATATTTTACATGCTTGAACTCTATTATTTGATGCAACATATACATGTACATTCTTAAAACCTATGCCAAAAAATGCTATAACATTGGCCAAACATAAGTCTGATTAGTCAGCTTGAAGGCTCATCTTTAATTAACAATAAAGGTTTGGCCAAGTTATAATTATAATTAACCTTCCTAAATGTTTCAACCTTGTAACATCCTGTTACTAAACATAAATATGAACTACACATTTTGGCAACTGTAAAGTGATGATTGATGTCAGAGACAAACCTCAAAGTATATAAATCCTCATAATTCTCATTTGGCATGCAGCTTCCATCTGGACCCAAGGACCTGGGAAATCATCTGGAAACAACCTCCACTGGAACCATCCATCTACTCCTCAACATTGGAAGACAGTTTGGTAATTTGGCAACCTGCTATTACAAACTATCTACTCTGCTATTGAACTCTCATATTGTTACTTGCTTAAGTATTATTATTGCGAATAAACCGTTTTAATTTAAACATTTGTTTAAAGGTTCGAGTAGAACCAGTATTGTTATAACTTGCAAACGCATAGATTTTGCCAGCAAGAGCAGTACAGTATTTATGATATTTCAATTAATTGCTTTTTCTCAATTTTTTTTAATTGTCACTCAGATTATTCTGAAAATATTTAATACTGAAAAAAAATTTTCCTAATGGACAATTTCTTATCAGTGAAATCAGTTTAAGAAGCGGAAGTTGTACTAATTTAAAAATGGTAACAAAATATTATTTTTTAATTATTGAACAAAAAATGAAAAAAAAAATTTTTTATTAGATTATCAAGACAAGTGTCCATTTAATAATTTCTGTGGTTTTGAACTTCGTAATTCATTGCATAATAGACATTTAACTTATTTTCAAAACGAGAAGAATAAAAAAAGATGGTAAAAATAAAATTTGAATTTTTGTCGATGAATTTAAAAAAAAAAATTTTCAAATTTTTTTTAGATAAAAAGATTTCATTGACTATTGTCAATAGGCCTAATGACCAGAAAGAGTTTTCAGATATTATTGCAGTTTTACTGGTTTCAACAAATTCGGAAAAATGTATACATTTCACTGGAATAACTGGTCTTGATAAAGAATATTCTTTCTTAGATGTAGAATTATTGGAAGAAAATTTTTAAGTGAACCATTTAAAAGGTTTAGAACACTATTGTTAAATAAATTTCAAATTATATCAAATGTTTATTAACAGGGTCAAAAGTTTAAGAATTCGTAAAGATAGCTGGAAATTTTTTATCCCAGGTTATCTTGTTCAAGTAAGCAGTGTGAACTTTTCAAACTCTTCGTTTTTTAAATTTTTTCATCTATTAACTTAATTAGGTGAAATTTAGAATACTAAAATTCAGTTGATGGAAAATATAATATTGAATTAACAAACAATACATCAAAATTATACAAAATCTATAAACAAGATTTATTATATTTTTTTCAACGATTACTGAAAAATAATTCTAATTATTTTGTGCAATATTTAAATAATTTAAAGATCAGCCGAGAACACACCATGATTGCTTTGGAATTTAATTTACATATTCAAACAATAACTATGCCAAAGGCACAAAATTAGACAAGTATACTCTTGAAAGTGAAATTTACACTATTTAACATACTCTGAACAAAAGCAATGGTGAGAAGAATGGAATAATAGTTTTATCAGTTTGACAGGTTTGGCAGGCTGCCAAATTAATTTATTCTGAGCCTGAAGATCTTTGTAAACAACTTTTCGGAAGTTATTTACAGATATTTTCCTTTTCAAAAAATTTCATCAAATTATATATTGTATTGTAATTTTTATAAAGATCAGTTTAAAATGAAAATTAGTAGCAATTGGGTGTTCATTGAGTCCAGGAAAATCAGATCCAGACAAAAACAATATTGGTTGTAAGTATTGTAGTTTCAATATGATTATGGTACAATAATAGAAGAAATGTTATCTAGGCCAAATTAATTATTTGGAAATAGAAACAAGAAAAAAGAAATTCTTTGTCCTTGAAAGTGAATATTTAGAAAATATTCAAAAGTATTTCTATCTTAGTTTCACAGCTAATGTGAACAAATACCATATTTTTTCAGTTTTGTATTTTTTTTTGTCGTATCAAAAAAATTTTTTTTTCAAATTTTCTTTTATCAGATATTTATTCAGAATTCAAATGGAACACTAAAACAAATTGGTGATTTAATGAAGGAAGAAGAAATTTTACATATATTTGGTTCTTTCTTTACAGATAATCTTCAAAATACGCAATCCGAGCAGTTACTTACATCATCTATTGAATTTGATGAAATTGCTATCTATAATGGAAAATGTATTGGTGAAATTTCTGGTAAGGTTAATCAATTTGGTCAGCCATTTTGAAAATCTTTTTTTTTCTATTCTTTTTCAGATTCAAAACCAAATTGTCTTCAAAATTATTTTTTGGTTTTTACTATCAATAATCCATTGGATATAAATTATCATCTTGATTATGATAAATCTAGCAAAAATTTTCCTATTTTCAATTTTAAATAGTATTGTTGATATTTTTTCAACAGGGAAACATCTACTTTTGCTGAAATCTATCACTTCCTCACAACAGGTACAGACTGGAAATTACGATTTGATTTCTCCGATACTCAATTATCAAAATCTAAGAAAATGTTTGTATTTTATTTTTCCATATTTTAAAAATCTTTTACTATTTGGAAGAAAAGTTGGAGATTATAATGATAAGAACTTTTTCAAGTAATTTCATATTTAATAATTTTTATCAATTTTTTTTAACTTTTTTGTTGTTTTTTTAAAATTAGATTAATTCAATTTGACACTTGCTATAATAGTTTTAAATATTCAATTTCTGAAGAAATAATTCAAGTAAATTCATCAATTCTGACAACTTTTTTGTATACTCTTTATTTTCTATAATTCAAGTTGAGATTTGATATGCAACACTGTTCCTCTACTTTTAGAGATATTCAAATTTTAACAGGACACTGTTGGGAAAATGTTGTTTTTTTTTCATTTTCAAATTTGTGTTTTTTTCATAATTTTTGAATTTTTCTCTTCTCTCAGATAGCTATAATTTAATTTTTATGATGGATACTGCTTTCATAAGACTATCAATACGAACCAATTAAACTACCATTGGTCCCTAAAACCAAGTCTTCCTAACTCTTATATCTTAAGTGATCAAGTGAAAAAGAACATTTTGGAAAAGTTGCATTAACTACTTCTAAACTAATAAGAAATGTGCATAAAAAATGTATTACCATTTATCATAGCTTTTTATCAGTAAAAACAAAAAAATACTTTTTTTTTCATTGTTTGAGAAACAATATTCAAAAATTTTTCAGATTTATTTCAAGCCTAAAAATCAAATTCATTATTTAGTTGGCTCCTTTGATTATCAATCTTTTGAACCATTTGAAAATAAAATTAGAAATCATACTTTCTACAATCTTCCCATTTACAATACTTTTTAAGTATGTAAATCTGGATCATGAGAAACACGTTGTTAACATTGAAAAAATCCATATCTTTGATTGTTCAACTCTTGGTAATTAATTGCAAAATTATTTAATTAAAAACAACACAAATATTATTTTCTTTTTTCTTTTTAGAAAACAATTTCAATTGTAATTTTCAGTATGATTTATGTATCTATAAATTAAGCAGTGAGTTACAAAGTCTTTTTCAATGGTTTTACAATTCTAGTGGTAAATATTGTTGTTATATTGAAAAAAAAATTTTTTTTTAAAAACAAACATTTTTTATATATTAAAAAATGTTTTTGATTATAATTTTAGGTGGATATATTCAACTTAACAATTACCTTGGCAATGATAGCAATTATAATGCAACTATAACACACACCCATTTACGACAAAAATCATCGATAAATATAAATATTTTGTATTCAGTTTTTGTCAATCTGCTGCATCATCATCAACATCATCCTCATCATCCAATGAAGATAACGAGATGTACCTAACAGTTGTCAAAAACTGAATACAAAATATTTATATTTATCGATGATTTTTGTCGTAAAATTGGGTGTTGTTATAGTTGCATTATAATTGCTATCATTGCCAAGGTTAATTGTTAAGTTGAATATATCCACCTAAAATATAATCAAAAACATTTTTTAATATATAAAAAATGTTTGTTTTTAAAAAAAAATTTTTTTTTCAATATAACAACAATATTTACCACTAGAATTGTAAAACCATTGAAAAAGACTTTGTAACTCACTGCTTAATTTATAGATACATAAATCATACTGAAAATTACAATTGAAATTGTTTTCTAAAAAGAAAAAAGAAAATAATATTTGTGTTGTTTTTAATTAAATAATTTTGCAATTAATTACCAAGAGTTGAACAATCAAAGATATGGATTTTTTCAATGTTAACAACGTGTTTCTCATGATCCAGATTTACATACTTAAAAAGTATTGTAAATGGGAAGATTGTAGAAAGTATGATTTCTAATTTTATTTTCAAATGGTTCAAAAGATTGATAATCAAAGGAGCCAACTAAATAATGAATTTGATTTTTAGGCTTGAAATAAATCTGAAAAATTTTTGAATATTGTTTCTCAAACAAATGAAAAAAAAAAGTATTTTTTGTTTTTACTGATAAAAAGCT
This sequence comes from Dimorphilus gyrociliatus, assembly GCA_904063045.1. Taxonomy (NCBI): domain Eukaryota; kingdom Metazoa; phylum Annelida; class Polychaeta; family Dinophilidae; genus Dimorphilus; species Dimorphilus gyrociliatus. The sequence goes on from CAJFCJ010000078.1 coordinate 85,977, forward strand.
ATGATAAATGGTAATACATTTTTTATGCACATTTCTTATTAGTTTAGAAGTAGTTAATGCAACTTTTCCAAAATGTTCTTTTTCACTTGATCACTTAAGATATAAGAGTTAGGAAGACTTGGTTTTAGGGACCAATGGTAGTTTAATTGGTTCGTATTGATAGTCTTATGAAAGCAGTATCCATCATAAAAATTACAATTATAGCTATCTGAGAGAAGAGAAGAAATTCAAAAATTATGAAAAAAACACAAATTTGAAAATGAAAAAAAAACAACCATTTTCCCAACAGTGTCCTGTTAAAATTTGAATATCTCTAAAAGTAGAGGAACAGTGTTGCATATCAAATCTCAACTTGAATTATAGAAAATAAAGAGTATACAAAAAAGTTGTCAGAATTGATGAATTTACTTGAATTATTTCTTCAGAAATTGAATATTTAAAACTATTATAGCAAGTGTCAAATTGAATTAATCTAATTTTAAAAAAACAACAAAAAAGTTAAAAAAAATTGATAAAAATTATTAAATATGAAATTACTTGAAAAAGTTCTTATCATTATAATCTCCAACTTTTCTTCCAAATAGTAAAAGATTTTTAAAATATGGAAAAATAAAATACAAACATTTTCTTAGATTTTGATAATTGAGTATCGGAGAAATCAAATCGTAATTTCCAGTCTGTACCTGTTGTGAGGAAAGTGATAGATTTCAGCAAAAGTAGATGTTTCCCTGTTGAAAAAATATCAACAATACTATTTAAAATTGAAAATAGGAAAATTTTGCTAGATTTATCATAATCAAGATGATAATTTATATCCAATGGATTATTGATAGTAAAACCACAAAAAATAATTTTGAAGACAATTTGGTTTTGAATCTGAAAAAGAATAGAAAAAAAAAGATTTTCAAAATGGCTGACCAAATTGATTAACCTTACCAGAAATTTCACCAATACATTTTCCATTATAGATAGCAATTTCATCAAATTCAATAGATGATGTAAGTAACTGCTCGGATTGCGTATTTTGAAGATTATCTGTAAAGAGAAGAACCAAATATATGTAAAAATTTCTTCTTCCTTCATTAAATCACCAATTTGTGTTTTAGTGTTCCATTTGAATTCTGAATAAATATCTGATAAAAGAAAAATTTGAAAAAAAAATTTTTTTGATACGACAAAAAAAAATACAAAACTGAAAAAAATATGGTATTTGTTCACATTAGCTGTGAAAACTAAGATAGAAATACTTTTGAATATTTTCTAAATATTCACTTTCAAGGACAAAGAATTTCTTTTTTCTTGTTTCTATTTCCAATAATTAATTTGGCCTAGATAACATTTCTTCTATTATTGTACCATAATCATATTGAAACTACAATACTTACAACCAATATTGTTTTGTCTGGATCTGATTTTCCTGGACTCAATGAACACCCAATTGCTACTAATTTTCATTTTAAACTGATCTTTTATAAAAATTACAATACAATATATAATTTGATGAAATTTTTTGAAAAGGAAAATATCTGTAAATATACTTCCGAAAAAGTTTGTTTACAAAGATCTTCAGGCTCAGAATAAATTAATTTGGCAGCCTGCCAAACTGTCAAACTGATAAAACTATTATTCTCATTCTTCTCACCATTGCTTTTGTTCCAGAGTATGTTAAATAGTGTAAAATTTTCACTTTCAAGAGTATACTTGTCTAATTTTGTGCCTTTGGCATAGTTATTGTTTGAATATGTAAATTAAATTCCAAAGCAATCATGGTGTGTTCTCGGCTGATCTTTAAATTATTTAAATATTGCACAAAATAATTAGAATTATTTTTCAGTAATCGTTGAAAAAAATATAATAAATCTTGTTTATAGATTTTGTATAATTTTGATGTATTGTTTGTTAATTCAATATTATATTTTCCATCAACTGAATTTTAGTATTCTAAATTTCACCTAATTAAGTTAATAGATGAAAAAATTTAAAAAACGAAGAGTTTGAAAAGTTCACACTGCTTACTTGAACAAGATAACCTGGGATAAAAAATTTCCAGCTATCTTTACGAATTCTTAAACTTTTGACCCTGTTAATAAACATTTGATATAATTTGAAATTTATTTAAACAATAGTGTTCTAAACCTTTTAAATGGTTCACTTAAAAATTTTCTTCCCAATAATTCTACATCTAAGAAAGAATATTCTTTATCAAGACCAGTTATTCCAGTGAAATGTATACATTTTTCCGAATTTGTTGAAACCAGTAAAACTGCAATAATATCTGAAAACTCTTTCTGGTCATTAGGCCTATTGACAATAGTCAATGAAATCTTTTTATCTAAAAAAAATTTGAAAATTTTTTTTTTTAAATTCATCGACAAAAATTCAAATTTTATTTTTACCATCTTTTTTTATTCTTCTCGTTTTGAAAATAAGTTAAATGTCTATTATGCAATGAATTACGAAGTTCAAAACCACAGAAATTATTAAATGGACACTTGTCTTGATAATCTAATAAAAAAATTTTTTTTTTCATTTTTTGTTCAATAATTAAAAAAAAATAATATTTGTTACCCATTTTTAAATTAGTACAACTTCCGCTTCTTAAACTGATTTCACTGATAAGAAATTGTCCATTAGGAAAATTTTTTTCAGTATTAAATATTTTCAGAATAATCTGAGTGACAATTAAAAAAAATTGAGAAAAAGCAATTAATTGAAATATCATAAATACTGTACTGCTCTTGCTGGCAAAATCTATGCGTTTGCAAGTTATAACAATACTGGTTCTACTCGAACCTTTAAACAAATGTTTAAATTAAAACGGTTTATTCGCAATAATAATACTTAAGCAAGTAACAATATGAGAGTTCAATAGCAGAGTAGATAGTTTGTAATAGCAGGTTGCCAAATTACCAAACTGTCTTCCAATGTTGAGGAGTAGATGGATGGTTCCAGTGGAGGTTGTTTCCAGATGATTTTCCCAGGTCCTTGGGTCCAGATGGAAGCTGCATGCCAAATGAGAATTATGAGGATTTATATACTTTGAGGTTTGTCTCTGACATCCAATCATCACTTTACAGTTGCCAAAATGTGTAGTTCATATTTATGTTTAGTAACAGGATGTTACAAGGTTGAACATTTAGGAAGGTTAATTAAATTATAACTTGGCCAAACCTTTATTGGTAATTAAAGATGAGCCTTCAAGCTGACTAATCAGACTTATGTTTGGCCAATGTTATAGCATTTTCTTGCATAGGTTTTAAGATGTACATGTATATGTTGCATCAAATAATAGAGTTCAAGCATGTAAAATATAACCAAAGTTGTACAATACTTTGAATGATTCACTCGGATATGGATTAGTCAGATTAATAAGAAAGTGAACACTATTTAATCCACGAATTCCGTCATCTTTATTCAATGTGGATGTTATTATTTGGTAATATTTGAATAAAAATCTAAAAACAAAAATTAAATAAACAGGTTTTCATTTTGAATATTCTACTTTTAAAACCAACTTGAATGCTAATATTGATATCAATGTCAGTTTGAAAATACAAACAGAGATTTTTAACAATTGATGGTTGAATAATTCGTGTTTCTAAAAAAGAATAATTATGGTAACCATAGTGAATGGACAGAGAATATATCATGATCTTCAATTGACATTTGTAACTACCATTAGTCCTAAACCATTGAAATGAACTAGGTAGTGTCATCTTGCATTTATCTTTGTTTTGAAAATTACAATAAAATGAATAATTGAACATTTTTAAATTTGTAAAAATATCATTAATTCCTTTGCAAACATCTTTTATAGATGATTTTTTTTCCTATGGTAAATTTTCTTTTTCCCAAACATCAATTACTTTAATATCATCCATTTTTATAATTTTACTTATTGTTGTTAAATTTTGATATGATTTTTCAATAAATTTTTCAAGATTTTGTAAATTTACTTTAAATTCATTTGGTTCTTTAAAGAAGCATTAATACTTTTTCTTTATAATTTCAAAATTTTCACATTTCTAATTGAATAATATTCAAAATTTGGCCAAAATTCAAAATAATTTCAATATATAAAACTCTAATTGTTTTCTATAGAATGTAAACAATACAGAGTTGGCATTATATGGCTGTAAGGAAAGCAGGTGATTGATCCTAATTTCCATAGAAACCAAAGCTAAAAAGAAATTTAAAAATTCATTATTATTAAAAATTTTTTTTTTTTACTTTTTCTTAACTATTTTTCCAACAAGATTTTCCCTGGAAATTGATATCTCCAACGGTAACTTGGTTATCGACAAAGCAATTGGATAAAAACCGAAATTTTAACTAAAGAAAAAAAAATTTTACATTAGTGTTAGTGTAAAAAAAAATTTTTTAGAAACTTATTTTGTACTTGAATTATATCTCCTGGAATTAAAATTTTCTCCATTGAAAAAAATATTTTCAAAACTGTAATAAAGATAATATTTAACTTTTTAATAAAAATGATATATATATTTTTTTACAATATAAATTCTTTTTGTCCCAGTTTTCGGACTTGCAGTTGAAATTGAAAAGTTCTCTTTGCAGATACATTTAAAAATTGTAGACATTTTTTCCCTTCTATTTTAATATTGTTAATTGGTGAAATCAGGTAGCTTATTGAATTTTGAAAAGAGGTAAATGTTGAAGGTAAAATCAAAGATAATTTTTTATCTATAAATTAATATATTAATAATTTCATATTTCCTTTTTGTTTTCAATAAAAAAATTGTCCTAACCATATTTTGCAGTGTTTGGATTAATTTGAAAAAATGGATGAAAATCAGTATGTAATTGATTTTGAAATGAAAAACCGCAGAAATTTTTATAATCACATTTTTGTTGTTTGACTGTAAAAAAAAAAAGAGAAAAATTTCATTATTGTATTTTTTGTAAATTTTTGAAAATCTGTAGTAGATAAGGCTATTTTCTAAACTCTTCTACTTGATGATAAATAGTTAATCAGTTACCACTGCCGTAATTGATACAATATCCAATATGAGCTCCAATATTATCAATTCCTATACTATCATCAAAATAGTCATCATTGAAATTAAACTTCCTTTGAAAATAATTTTTATATTCTAAAATAATTTAAAAATTTAAAATTAATTAATTCTTTAATTAAAAAAACAAATTGCAAACAAACAAAAATTCTTTTTTTTGGATTTTACCTTAAAAGTTCTCTTGTATTTTGATATATATATGAGAAAAATATTCCATTTTGAATTATTAAATTCTGCTGCTGCTGCTGTTGTTGTTGTTGTTATTGTTCTAATTGATTGAAATATTTGTTCAGGTTCATCATTTTCAAATTGTATAAAAATTGAAAAATGACTTTTAGAATGAAAAATACTTTGAAAACTTTAACATAAAGAATGTTTAGGTGTTTTAAAAATGTTTGTTATTTCAAATAAAGCATATTTTCTATTACTATTATAGCTTTTGCTCTTTTGAATTGTTAGAAAATAGTCAGTTTTACCTGTAATTAATTAATTAATTATGAAATATATAAGAGCTTTTTCAAATGTTTATATTACATACATCCATTATTGAATTTTTGAGGTTTTTTTATCCATTTAAATTTACTGTTTTCTGCAGTACTTCCTGGATTGTTCAATTTCAAATTACACATATTTTCATCCATATTAAAATTACAGTAGAGAAAAGACTTTGATGGTTTTATCATAAATGGAAAATATCTTTTATAAAATGAAGAAAATATTGTTTTGCATAGATATTCATTTGTTAAATTTAATTGATTGTTTGAAAGTAGTTCTTCAACATACCAAACATCTTTTACAGTTAAATCAACAATTTTCATATTTAAATAGTCAAATTTCAAAACTGGATCAGTTAATGATTTATCTATAAATTGTTCCACATCCACAACTTTGAAATGTTTTCCTTTATGTGGTTGACTATTGATGCTAATGAAAAATTGAACAATGATACTTCCAGGAGTAAATTTGAAATTATCAATAGATTGAATTTCACTATTCTTTTCCTCAGTCCATAATCTAAATAGATTGTAGATAAAAAAACTGATATCATTCTTGTAAAGATTAAAAGTATCCAAGTGATTATTTGATAATTCGGAAGAAAATTGTTGATTAATTATCATTTCCATTGCAATGATGATAAATTTACCTAAAAAATTATGGCATTTGTAAGATAAAAAAAAACTAATGGAAAAATGTTTAGAAAATTTATTACCATTCTTTGTTTTATTCTGTTCATCTAAATTATTGTCTTGATTTTATAGTGAGCAAGGAAAGAATTTTAACCATTAATTAAAAGTAGGCCTATAAAAATGTACAGTGTCCATTCATTTGTGTAGTTTAAATTTTTGTAAAAAAAGATTAACACTATTTATAGGCCAGCCTTTTCACAGCAAACAACTAAATGCTTATGGATAAGATTTCTGTTCAGTACAATACTCTTTTTTTCAATATTTCTTTATTTAAATATAATACATCTATTACAGTTGTATTGAAAAATTGAATAAATATTCAATGGTTATTTTATTAGGGGAATTTACCTTTTAACCTGAGCATTATACAATTTTAAACAGATATATTAATAATTTTGTTAGAAAGTTGCTTTTAATTGGCAATTTGATCGAGTAAACCCTATTTCTTTTTAATTCATAGAAAATTTAACAAAAGCCATAAGTCATACACATTTACATTGGTAGATAAAAGTTTTCTATATACATATATGCAGTCTATAGGGGGAAAAATTCAGACTGATTAGTCACATTTTACAGACACATTCTGTTTTTTTAAAACAAATATTTAATTATTGCCATTAAAATAAAAAGCATAGTGATTTCAGTAGATTGTTTAGCTGCTCCACTAGGTTCTTCATTGAATCCTTTATTGTTTCCCCCATTAGACCCTCCATTGTTTCCTCCATTGGATCCTCCATTGTTTCCGCCATTCGACCCTCCATTGTTTCCTCCATTGGATCCTCCATTGTTTCCCCCATTCGACCCACCATTGTTTCCTCCATTAGACCCTCCATTGTTTCCTCCATTGGATCCTCCATTGTTTCCGCCATTCGACCCACCATTGTTTCCTCCAGTTGATCCTCCATTACTTCCAGTGTCTTTTTTACCTAAAAAAATTGTTTAAAATAAGTTATAAAGTAAGAAAAATAAATTGTTAGGTAAAATCTTACATTGAATATTCTCCAAAGTTTGTTTCATGCTACCTCTGTAAGCACCACACCTTTGTAATTTATCTTTATATTGTTTCATAAAACTGCATGATATTATATCATTTTGTCCATTGAGCTCTGCTAATGTTCTTTGACAATCTTGAAAAAAGGGACAAACCAAAAATAAATATTATAGTTTATCTTCTAAAGATAAAAATCAAAACAGAGATTAGAAAGACTATATACCTGTACTACATATGTCATCTTTTATTCCTTTTGCTGTATCAAAGCCAAAAACTATGCATTGACTAGTAATACTACTTAAACAATCAACAAACATATCATAATCTCGGCAATGTTTTTCAGCACTGTATAATTATCTAGATCTTCAATATCTGAATTGCAGGTGAGAATGTGTTAAAACATAAAGCTCATATTATTTTACTACTATAGCTAAAAACAAAACATCTACAATATCACAATCATACCAAGCCAAAATTATCTGCAATGCTTGTATAAGATATTGTTTACTCTATTTCTGAGCCTTTGGAATATTTTACTTTGAATTACAAAATTTTTCATTAAATTTTATTTTAACTTTTATCATTTCTCTCATACCATTCTGTCACTTACTTTGGGCTCTGTTTCTGTTGCTTGAGTCTGGACCAGGTGTTCACTATTACTTTACTTGTGATGTGATATCAAGTCATGCTGACCAGCTGGCTAATAGAGATTATAAAATGTTTGATGTCAACTGACATCCTTATAAAAATAGGCCTATTATATTTGTTAGTATAATTACTACAAAACAAAAATAACAAAATTTTCAGTAAAAGTATATATTTTATATAATAAGACAGCAAAAGTTGTATAATAATCACAAAAACTATCTTATACATGTTCCATAGGAGAGATGGAAACCATTTGTTTTTTAAAAAAGAAAGCATAAAACAGAATGATTGGAAATGCATTCATGCAAAATACATAGTATAATAAATCTTCATAATTTTCACATCCACAACTGTAATAATTTTAAAAATCAACCTTGAATTCAATGGTTAACGATTTATTTTACTAGGGGAATTTACCTTTTAACCAGAGTATTATACAATTTCTGACAGATATTGTACACAAATTATATTGATATTCGAAATTATTCAAATATTCAAATTTTCTTTCATTTTAGAATTGAATATTCTTCTTCTCATTATGGCGGGATTTTCTGACTCACCATTAAATTCTATTATACTCTTGTAATCCACATTTGAAATGTTAACCATAGAATAGACATTTCGAAAACAACAGCTTTTATTAATGTTAAACATTTTAATATAAATGGTTTGAGAATATGGATATCCTGCTAATCAGTAGGTGAATATTTTTAGGACATAAAAAAATAACAACTTAAAATCTGATGAAAAGTCAGAAATGTGATCTAATCTTCGTTTGATGTGGACGGAAAAAAAAGGTAGAGGAGAAAATGCCCACTATAGAAATTTAATGTAGGCAAGAAATTATTTAATATATGGAGTTATTATAATAATTTGAAACAAAAACAAAAAACAAATAAGAAGAATTAGAAATATTTGAATATGAAATGGCTTGAACAACAATCATTAAAAATTATTGGATTTAGTTGCTGCTTGTTAAATGGAGAAGAACAAATAAAATTTGGAAATCTTCTAAGATAATGTTCAAAAATAAAAAATATTTATATTTTTCATACAATGTTTATACCAGAGATGAACTTTTGAATATTTTTAAAAAATTTGAACAAACATTAGAAAGATCAAGGCTTTGATAACTTCAATTACAATTTCTTGCCAGAGTAATGGACATCACTTTTCACAAAATAAAATAATACTTTAATTGTTGGTATAAATTGAATTTTCTTGTTTCCAATATCACTTATTAGACTACCAGAAGCTGTTGAGACACCTCTATTTGCCCTAGATGTTTATATTGATATATTTGTTATCAAATCATTTTTGAAAATGTGAGTATTAAAAGAGTTTTTGTTTTTTTTACATGTTCTCTAGTTGTAAAGAATTCTACTAAAATAGAAAGATTTGAATATTCATTGCCATAGTCATAATTAATTTTTTCAATTCAAATTCAATTCACACTTTATAGCAACAATGTCTAACAACAAGTGTAAAACTGCTCACAAAAGCACAAAAGTCATTTACTAAATTTACTAAAGTGTTTTCATCTGCTAGTGTTTGTAAGCTGAGATAATGGAAACAGAAAATTAACTATTGGAATTTTTTTTTTGAAATTGAGCAATATGAAGTTGTAAAGTACTAATTTGAATTCAAAATTTGAAATTCTGAACCAAACCAAATGTGTGAGGGGTGAAATAGAAAAATTTGAACATTTTTTAAAATGTTTGGACCCATAGCTCAATTCCTCAGCCACATTTTTTTCAAATGACATAAAAAGGGGTCGACAGAAAATGTCCACAAATGAGAAATTTCAAGACTAGATTTTGGATTGAGAAATGGTTAGGCAGAAGAAACCAGCAACTGATTTGTACTTAAAAGGGTCTCCTCTAAGGGTTAGGGCTAATGGAAAAGGTTAGGGTTAGGGTAAAAGCACCAATTTATGGACATAGTCTGTCGCATCCGTGTCTAAAATCAGAGTTCAATACTGTATGCTTTTGTGAACATTTTTAACAAAATTCAAAAGAGTTAGAATATATTTTATATAAAATTAAAACTTCTGTTGTAGACGCTTCCGTTAAATAATTTTTCAAAGTTTTTAAAATTGCAAAATTACTTAAACTGCACTTTTTTGTAGAAATTGAATAAATCATATTTTCACAATTTGCATCATTCAAACAATAATTGAAACATTGTAGAATAGTTGAATTGAATTTTGAAGAATAGATATAAATTGATTTTGGGACAATATTTTCAAATTTCAGAAGTAATTTAACTGTGTAAAATTGAATGAAAAATATTCAAGAGAATTAAGGATTTTTTCCTTCATTCATCAAAATATTTTTACTTACCATCAGTTTTCGGTAAATTTCTTTCCGTAATACGTAATAACTACACATTGAGTACAATTCATCTTCCGAATAAATTCTTACCTGTTTCGCTACTATTTCATTGTTACAGTAGAATGTAAAGTATGTTGATTCTGAAATTTTGAGAACATCTGTAAAATTTGTACATAGCGTTTCAGTTGTTGGTGTGACGCCATAAATTTTTAAACTGGACGAGGAGGAAACATTTGCAGTTTGTAATAATAAAAAGCCTACTGCAAAAAATCTGAAAAAAACTGGAAATTGAATGTAATAGTCTTTTGCAGGAGAAAGGAGACAATTTGAATTTGGTTGAACTGTTAATGTACTCAGTGAATAACCGGAAGTTGCAAAAGAAAATTTGCCCAAACTATTTATACTGTATGGTTTGCTTTCACCAAGAATAAATACTTCACAAATTTTCATTTGTTTATTGCC